>PVJC01011661.1:0-41156 GCA_004026665.1 Murina feae
TGTCAAGTACATACACAATCTTCCTGTGACTGGCTTGACATTAAACTTGCTTCTAAACCTGTACAGCAAGTTGTGCCCCACTCCACATGACTCCATATGCATACTTAGCTATAGCACAAATAAATTTTACACATTAGTCCAAACTTGGAAGTACATTGATAAAGTGTTCATAGCAGGGATCATTAACACACAGAAGATACACTGTAAATATTGGTTAGATGAATTATGAAAACTTCTGTCACAAATACAGACATATTTAGTAGTCTTAATTTCCCTGTCCTGGTGAAATCATGAGAATTATTTATGGCATGGGTAATAAAATCCATTGGAGTCCTCCCAATACACCAAGGTTGCAGGTTTGATGCCTGGTCACAACACATACAAGAATTAACTAATGAATGCATAAATAAGTGGAACAAATTTCCTTCTCTCTCTCTTTTTCTCTCTCCCTGAAATCTTTTAAATGTTAATAGTTCTAGATTAAGAGTTTTTGCAAATATTTGGATAAAGGGTCCTTGTTCAAGACCATCATGTTTGCCGTATGACAATGTGGGACATGGTCACTCTCTCCATATACTGAAGATTATCACATAAATTATATATGTAGGATATTTGTTGTTCTTTTTCAGCTAAATTTGCTATCAGAACAATCTGTCATTAAAAAAAAACAATTCTTAATAAACTATCATCAACTTAACACATGGCTTACATAAGAGCAGTTTGCTCTTACAGTGACAAAAATTTAATATCATTATGAGGAGTCAATAATGGATTAGAACATTCTTCTGTAAGTAAAGAAAATTCTTGCCTCTCCAACCCAGTGTGTAGGCTTTTGTCTATCCCTAACACAAGTGATAGGAAACAACTTTTTCACTCTTAAAAAACAATTTTTTTACTCTTTCAACAACAAAGAACTCTCTCCTGTATGCAAAGTATATGGGATATTTAAAATGTCTGATATACAGATTTTGTCCTCAAGATGTCCAGTTAACAAGGAAAAGGAAACCTGGCCAGTGTGGCTCAGTAGTTGAGTGTTGACCTAGGAACCAGG
Organism: Murina feae; assembly: GCA_004026665.1. Taxonomy (NCBI): domain Eukaryota; kingdom Metazoa; phylum Chordata; class Mammalia; order Chiroptera; family Vespertilionidae; genus Murina; species Murina feae. The sequence goes on from PVJC01011661.1 coordinate 1,052, forward strand.
AAGGAGGTCACGATTCGATTCCCGGTCAGTGCACATGCCCTGGTTGCCAGCTCAATCCCCAGGAGGCAGCTGACTGATGATTCTCCCTCTCCCTCTCCCTCTCCCTTCCTCTCTGAAATCAATAAAAATATATTTTTAAAAAGAAGAAAAAGGAAGACATGCACTTCGCAAAAAAAGACCAATTTATAAAGTAAAAATTACAAAAGGCAAAATGTGAAAAGTGTTGCAAGAGAAGTATAAATAAAATGTTACACATAACTGGATATAACAGTAAACAAAATGAAATAACTAAAAAAATACTAAAAGCAATGTTTTTCACTAGACAAAAAAGCAAACAAATCCTAAACATAAAAATAAGTAAAACCTAAAACTAGTAGTTTAAGCACAAGGAAATCCTTAGCCATATTTTTGCTGCTAAGTGGGTATGTCCTGGACTGGCTGGATACACCGGATGGTTTATTTTGGATCAGCACCCCAAATGATAAACTACAGACGGAAACACAATATTAACCAAGCACAATAGCTGTTCTAGGGGTCAGCAAGCACTCCATCCTGAACACCCAGTCACAGAATCACCACTGGGGAATGAGAATACCATCAAGTTTCCATATCTTTAAACACTTTGTAATTTTTTTTTAATTGTACAAAAGAACTGCTCTTAGTAACTGCCAAGCTTTTGTTGTCATTAGGGATTTTCTGACCAAACTGACATAATTAACTGGGTTCAAGAAGAGGAGAAAAAACAAAGATGGGTTCGTGTTCTTTCCCTCCCCATTCTTATGTAACACATGACTAAGGAGTTCAGGAGTAGTGAATGAGAATTGTCAAAGTTCATAGAAATCAACTACTGAATGCTAAGCTATTATGAAATACACTGCTCAACCCACCTCAAGTAACTGTCTTCACTGATAATTTGTTCTACTAATTTTTTAATCCTTACCTGAGGATACGTTTTTATTAATTTTAGAGAAAGAGAAAAAAACATCAATGTGAGAGAGAAACATTAATCAGGTCTCCCATATGTAGTCCCAACTGGGAATCAAAATTCCCAACCTGGGTATGTGCCCTGACCAGGAATCAAACCTGCAACCTCTTGGTGTATGGGACGATGCTCCAGCCAAATGAGCCACCTGACCACGGCTTATTCATTTTTTAATTAAAATGTAATGAAATTAAAAGTGGGACAGTTTGAGCATCAATATAAATAATAGTGGCATGGAATTATCTAATCTGATAAAAGAGTAATATTGAAATTGAATGTTTCTACGGGGCACCTAAGCTACGCCCACCAGCCAATCAGAGTGGCTGTATGCAAATTAACCCAGCCAAGATGCAGGCCGGCAGTCACCGAGCTACAGAAAACAGCAGGCTTCCTTTGCACCAGGAGTAAACTGTCTGCCTAGGCCGGCTGGGCTTCTCCTGGCTCAGGCAACATTGTTTCAATTATAGAAGCCACAGAGCTGAAGCAGATAGGAGGCTTCGTTACCTGCCTAGGCCTGGGCTTAAAGGAACAGTGTATCAATTATAGAAGATAAATAAACCCCAGAAACCTGCTTCCAGCCAGCCTTGCTGGGACGTTAAGTCAATGGGAGCTATGGGCAGCCTGAAAACAGCCCTCAACCTGTCACTCAGGCTGCCACACCCAAATGGGGTGAGGGACGTTACCGGGGGGCTTGGCCAGCCTGCAAACAGCCATCAGCTTCTCACCCAGGCTGCCCAGGTACCCCAATAGGGACCCAAAACCTGAAGGGACTGTGGGCAGCCTGAAAACGCCCCTCAGCTCCTCACCCAGGCTGCCCAGGCACCCCAGTAGGGACCCAAAACCTGAAGGGGCTGTAGGCAGCCTGAAAATGGCCCTCAGCCCGTCACCCAAGCTGGCCACACCCCAATGGGGTAAGGGTCCACACTGGGGGACTTGGCCAGCCTGCAAACAGCCATCAGTCCCTCACCCAGGTTGGCCAGGCATGCCAGCAGGTGGACATCCCCAGAGGGGTCCCAGACTGCGAGAGGGCACAGGCCGGGCTGAGGGACCTCCCCAGTGCACAAATTTTTGTGCACCGGGCCCCTAGCAACCTATAAAACAAGTAAATATCCGTGAGGCCACTGACATAAAGAATTCAACAAATAGGAGTGTCCTGAGAGGTCAGATTGCTGTCAGACATGGCGCATGGACATGAACATGAGCATGGACATGGTCATGGTCATGGTAAACTGGAACTTCCAGATTATAGGAAATGGAAGATAGAAGGGACACCATTGGAAACTGTGCAGGAGAAGCTGGCGGCAAGGGGGCTCAAGGATCCATGGGCCTGCAATGAAGCTTGGAGATACATGGGTGGCTTTGCAGACAATGTTACCTTTCTTGGTGCAACGTTAAAAGGTTTCAAAGGGGGATTTGCTGCATTTGTGGTAGCTGTAGGGGTTGAATATTTCCTGGAATCCCAGAATAAAGATAAGAAGCATCACTGAAGATAATACCTGGAAGTATCTTAGTGATTTCGTAACTCTGTTATTAAAATAAGATTTCTTCACTGTACCCTACTCGTCTGTGTGTTTGTCCCTTAAAGATACTAGTAAGATTTAATAAAGAATACATGTTCCAAAAAAAAAAAAAAAAGAATTCAACAAATAAATGGGGGGAGAATTCTTCTTATAGAAGAATTTCAATTAGTAAATGCCAAAGAACTGAGAGAAATAGAAAATAATCATTAGAATACTACAGTAATAATTGTTGTTGGTGAGCCCCACTGATGAATGCGAAAATTAGTGAAAAGTTTAAAGAGTAACAGGATATTTGCAGTCTCAAAAAAATAAGAGACAAATCCAAATTGGCAAACATCCCACAAAATGATGTGGATGATTCAAAATTGATCACCACAATAAGGTTATTATTAGTTAACACATCGATTACCTCACATAATTGCAACTTTTTGTGTGTGATGAGGACATTTACTAGTAAGATCTACTCTTTTAGCAATTTCCAAGTGTATTCTATAGTGTTGTTAACTACAGTTACCATGCTGAATATTAAATCCCCAGAACTTTTCATCTTACAACTGAAAGTTTGTTTTCTTTGACCATTGTCTTCTCATTTCCCACACCCACTTTTACTTCATTCTTAATGAGCAACAGTAATTTGAGGTGCTAGAATAATGACAAAACCAAAGAACATTCATTCTAGAGGTATCTACAGTTAATTCAAAAATTCCATGACAAATATTCTGGTTAAAATTATTAAGGCAATAATATAAAGCAGCTTTGGATATGTGAAAATTCGTCCTTGAGATTGACGGCCAATTTGTGTTAATGTTAGCTTTCTATAATTAGTAAGAGTGCTTATCTTGAGATTATATTTATCTTCATGCATGCTAAATCCTCCTGGAGATTATTCTAGGAAAGAAGAAAGATTCACAAGTGTAGTTAGTACACATGAATTACAGAGCTACACTCAAGAGAGCCTAAGTAAATGACAATATTTAGAGAAGGTTAAAAAATAGCTATTAATTTCAAGTGTATTATGTTCTATCTCTTCCCGCCCAACCACACAAACCCATCCAGTGTCCTATGTGCAAACACTAATCTAAAAATAGGTAATGTGTAGAATTTTAGAGCTAAAGGAGACCTCAGTGATAATTCAGAACAACCTGCTCATTTTTTAAAATGTTAAATTGAAACTCTAAGAAAAATGAGACTCAAAGAAATTAGAAAACTTCTAAGTCACCGTCAGTCTGTGGCAAAGCCATGGCTAAAACCCATGTCGTCTTTTCTTGAATACATCCTGCCTCATCACCTCAACCAATCATCTCCCTTTTCTTGAAAGATGTAGATGGAGAACTTGTTGCATGCAAATAAACTAAATAAAATATATAAAAGCCTCCTTCTCCCCCCAGCCAAAAAAAGACAAGCAGACAAGGTGGAAATGAGCGAGTCTGGATGGGGTTATAGCACAGAGGCAAGGAGGAACATGAAACATTCAGAGAAATGTAAGTACTGGTAGTTAGCAAAAACTAGAGTGTAGGATTCAAGATGAAAAGCAGTGATCTGCTATTGAAAGGTCGTTGATATTCAGTTAAATGTTATCAGACACCAGAAAAGATAGCATTGGCTATTATGGATTATTTCTCCTTAAGGAGCTACCAAGGTAAGTCTACAAAAGGAAACAAGTACCCTAAAAACTATAAAAGACTTTTCCCTTAAAGCAGAGCTTGAGGTCACTACTAAAACACAGATCAAAAACTTCATGATAGATACACGTATATTTTTATTTCTTTTATATTTATGTTTTTAAAGATAACTTATTTATCTTTTTTGTTGTTGTTAGCCTCACCCAAGGAGACAGAGTGGAAGGGAGGGGGAGAGGGAGGAAGGGAGGGAGGGAGAGAGAAACACGTTGATATGACACGTAGATGGGTTGCTTCCCACATGCAAACAGACTCAGGTGGGACTAAACCTGCAACCCAGGTACATGTCCTTGACTGGGAATCAAACCCAAGACCTTTTGGTGTGCAGGCCAACATAACCACTGAGGAACACGGGCCAGGGCTAAAGATAACTTTTGAGTAAAGAAAGGATCTCACTCACACATCAAAAACATCACTTCAGCCCTAAACGGTTTGGCTCAGTGGATAGAGCGTCGGCCTGTGGAGTGAAAGGTCCCAAGTTCGATTCCAGTCAAGGGCATGTACCTTGGTTGCGGGCACATCCCCAGAAGGTGTGCAGGAGGCAGCTGATGTTTCTCTCTCATCGATGTTTCTAACTCTCTATCTCTCTCCCTTCCTCTCTGTAAAAAATCAATAAAATATATTTTAAAAAATAAAAACGTCATAAGAAATTAAAACAAAACACATCACTTCGGTTGTGAGCAGGTTAGTATAAGATGTGTATTACAGGGCTCCTGACCTCACGTGGTAACATACGGTCAGGTAAAACGGGTTGTCTCTGTGCACTACATAGATATATGCACAGATTATCTCTAATTTGGCCTTAGCCTTAATCTACAAATACAAGTAAAACAAACAAATAACAACAAAAGCCATATAGGAAATCTTTTTCAATTCAACTGTTTCTTTTACATTTCAAGTTTATATTGAAGACAGCTAAAGAACGATTAAATAGTATCAGGATCTTTACATTTGAAATGGATAATTAAACAACCTTAAAATAAATATACACATCAAACAATTGGGTATGTACTTAAGGAAACAAAAGTTTTGAAGAATTTAAGGGAAACAAAGTTTCCCTCCAAAGTATCCTAGAATATTATCCTAAGCCTCAGGCCAATGAGTGTAAGATTTCTTTCTTTTATTTCATTGCTTTAAAACAATTTTTATAAAAACAACAACAAAAAACAACAATTTTTATCCTTGTTGTTTTTTTTAATCACAAAAGGAATTGGGTACTCTGCAAACATTTTCATATTTTATAAATATGTAACATAGTAGATGAGAGGGCTCTGTAAAACCTCTCTAAATGACTACTGTGAAAACACAGGATACACTCCTATACCTACCACCATTAGAATATGTCAGATATAAGTATAATAATATATTCCCTTATCCTATAAAATTATCCAAATTAAAAAAAAAATTGTACAAACAGAACAAAATCCAGGGAAAAGGGGACTCTACTTTTTCCCCCTCTTTATTTAATTTTATGCACTTCCTTATCGATTAAATTATTTTTGGGGGTTAATTCTCACCCGAGGATATTTTTCCATTGATTTTTTAGAGAGAGTGGAAGGGAAAGGGAAGAGACATGAAGAGAAATAGCAATGTGAGAGAGACATATCAATTGGTTGCCTCCTGCTTGGCCCCCGACCAGGACCAGGGATCGAGCCTGCAATCGAGGTACATGCCTGGGCAGGGGCAAGGCTGGAGATCGCAGGGGCCTGGGCACCAGTGGAGCTGGCAAAGCAGGGGTCTGTGGGTCCCCTGCCCAGACCTGCAGCCTTGGCCAGAGGCTGTAGTGGGGCAGGGGTGAAGCCGGTGATCTCAGGGCATGGGCAGGGGCAGAGCCGGAATTGGAGGGGCCTGGGGGTCCCCTGCCCAGGCCTGCAGCCTTGTCCAGAGGCTGTAGTGGGGCAAGGGCAGAGCCGGCAATGGCAGGGATCTGGGCTCTGTGAAGCCGGTGATCGGAGAGGCTTGTGGGTCTTCTGCCCAGGCCTGCAGCCTCAGGCAGAGACAGAGCCAGGATCGCAGGGATCTAGGGGTCCCCTGCCCAGGTCTGTATCCTCGGCCAGAGGTTACAGGCCTGGCAGGGGTGGGTGTGGGACTGGAGGGACAGGGGTGGAGCCGGTGATCTGAGTGAACTACAGAGAAAACACCTTTTCTTACTGCTGATTGGCTAAGCTCCCTGTATGCCACTAGTAATATTTGTAGTAACTTGGGTAATAAGAATCCCTAAAGGTGATCTAGAGTTTTTCCACCTCACTCCTGGAGGAAAAAAATGAAGGTCCATTGCTGAAGGGCTAAGAAATGTCATATCCTGCCCAGCCGGTTTGGCTCAATGCATAATGCCTCAGCCTGCTGACTGCAGGGTCTGGGTTCAATTCTGACCAAGGGCATGTACCTAAGTTGCGGACTCCTCCTGGCCGGGGCCCAGGTCAGGACATATGCAGGAGGCAACCAATCAAAGTGTTCTTCTCACTTTGATGTTTCTCTCTGTTTTTCCCTTCTCTTCCACATTCTCTAAAAATCAATGGAAACATATCCTCAGGTGAGGATAAAAAAAAAGAAAAGTCATATCCTATGAAAGACACATCTTGAAAATGCCTAAAGAAAGTTGTCATTTCTTCATGGTGAAGGGACTGGAGTCCGTGTTGATGAAAACACCTTGGTGACTGCAGTGACTGGCAGTGGCTGCAGCAGCGGGGTGATGGGGCTGGTGGCTTCCCCTGATTAGCCTGGTTGCCTCCCACAAAGGGAGGCCAGACTGAGGCTTAGGGGAGCAGGAAGCAGGCCTAAGCCGTCAGTAGGACACCCCCTGAGGGCTCCCAATATGTGAGAGGGGACAGGCTGGGCTGAGGACACCCCCACCCCCTGTGCATGAATTTTATGCACCAGACCCCTAGTAAATTATATTGCAAGAACACTTTTAAGTCATCTATATTTTAAATGCCCTTTTTATACTCCAGATTAGATGCTCCATAACTCCATTCTTCTCTGATTTAACAAATATACATACTAATGATGTGACTGGTGCTTTGCTAGGTGCCAATAATATAGTCTAGAGGAGCAGAATGCCTAACATGAAAATAATTTCATGGTCCTAGCTGGTTTGGCTCAATGGATAGACCATCAGCCCATGGAATGAAGAGTCCTGGGTTCGATTCTGGTCAAGGGCACATGCCTGGGTTGTGGACTTGATCCCTGGTGGATGGCATGCAGGAGGCAACCAATCAATGATTCTCTCTCATCATTGATATTTTTTTCTCTCTCACCTTCTCCCTTCCTCTCTGAAATCAATTCTATATGTATAAAAGCCTAAGTGACCAATGTGACTAGGACTGAATGACTGGCTGGTAGCTATGACACACACTGACCACCAGGGGGCAGATGTTCAACATCGGAGCTGCCCCCTGGTGATCAGTGCACTGCCACAGCCAACCTCCCGTGGCCACCCAACCTCCTGTGGTCCCTGTCCCTCCTCTGGCCAATGGGTCCCAATCAGGATTGGGTGAGATGGCCCCAACCAGCTGGGAGGGACCCCATTTGTGCACGAATTTGTGCACTGGGCCTCTAGTAAAAATATAATAAAATAAAATGTTTGGCTAGAATAATTACAAAGAAATTTTTATTTTGCATTACAAAGCAGATAATGAAAAAAATTATGAAAAGACTATCTAAGAAATCAATTGTAGCACTTTTACTCATAAAACATTAGTAAACATTTTCAAGACTCAATGTTCCAGAGTCTTGAAAATCAGTTATTTGGAGTATGAACATCACTTGCTAGTTTCCATCTCTGCCCTTAGGACATGCCATTCCCCTCAGAGAATACCTCTAACTCCAGTACCTCCCACCTCCATTCCCTGTCCCACCCTTCTTTCTCCTGAGCCAAAACACATTCCTAACATTATATGCTCCTTTATTCCAAGATCTCTCCTTATAATGTAGAAGTAATTTGGATTAATTTATATAGTTTATTAATATTGTAAACTCGTCTGGTTACTTAAAAGTACAGTGTGTCTAGCAGAGTGTGGTAACTCAATATAGTTGGTTAACCAGCTGTCTATTTGTGCTCAGAATGAAAAATCAGAAACAAAACGACTGGGAGACATTAACGATAACCTCCAGACAGACAAAACACAGAATCCAGAGCACAAGTTCCTGTACATTAGGCCAACCATAATAGTAAATCAAATACTGCTGGTCTTTAGAACTTGCTAGTTTCTTAACCTAAACTGACCTATCAGAGAAGCAATCTGTTATAACGGTAAATACCAAGAGCTGTGGAGTTCGATAAATCTGAGTAACTACCTTGCCTTTACATCCAAGTGCTGTCACCTTGGGTGAATTATTTAATCTCTCCAGGCCTCAATTTCTTCATACTTAAAATAGGCGTGATGCTACCTGCTACACAGGTGATAATTGCGATAATACATATAAAGCTTTGCAGCAATGTCATTATTCCTATTGCTTTAATTTTTTAATTTATAATTTAGCTATTAAAATATTTTAAGCTCTATAAGCTTCAATATCTACATTGTTGTAGTGAACATAAGTCTGCCTAGCCACCACCCCATTCCATATTTATTTCATATTGTGGTGAGCCTGCCAATTTCAACATACCAGGAATGGACATGTGACCCAGGCCTAGATCATAGTCTCCATTATCTTGGAAATAATGACAGGTCCAAGGGGCAGACAAAGCAGAGCTCCTCAGAGTCCTTCCCAGAGACTGACATGTGGGTACTAGAAGAGTTCTTTTTTAACAGGGTTACTAAGTTAGGGCCCTATATTCCCAGAACTGCCGGCACCATCTTAGCTGATTACACAGAATTAGACTCCACAGCAGGAGTTGTTGCAGCCAAGATAATTTGAGCCTTTGGATCCCTCTCGACCTAAACCTAGATCCACCCCCACTCTGAGAAGTTATATGAGGCAATACATTCCACTTCTGCTCGGTTTGGTTTGGGTGTCTGCAACCAAAATAATTCTTACTAAAAAAAATTATGTATGTCTATTTTGATAGACGACGCTTCTTCTCTATCCCAATCTAATTTCAAGGCCTACGTGTGAGCTCTCCATATTTTTGTTGTCCTAGGTATGAAATGATTATCATAACGCATACTTGCAATGTTGCTTGAAATTCACATAAAAGTGATGTTCAAAATGTACTAAAATAAATGCTGGGAATAACTTTGGAGTGTCAAGAGTTTTTGAAAAGTTCTAGCTCACCTGTATCCAAACAAATTTATTCTTCTTGCTTTCCTTTTACAACTGTCTATAAAGTTTCTATATGTCTTAACATGGTAGTTTCTCATTTAATCTCTAATTCTGTCTCCTGATGTTTTTAGAACATCATAGTGAACATCTGCTGTTCAGGTCTGCCTAGTGTCCATTCCTCCTCCTCCTGGTAACATTATCTTGATTATCCTTTGAGAAACCCCCACTGTCAATCCATCTAGAACCAGGAGAGGTTGCCCTATTCCCTGGCTCCACGGTAAGTACCTGATATAAGCCTGGCCAATCTGAACATCCTATAGCCCTTCCCACATGATTGGAATATAGATGAGTGAGGTCCAGATTTGTGGCGGAATGACTGGGGAAGATATTACAAAGACATTAGTTTTGTTCATAATAATTTATGGGTTTAATACAATTTTAATAAAAACCCCAAAGGATTCTTTCAAAGAATGAAATAAATCATTTCAAACCTTATCTGGAGAAATAAGTAACTATACCCGCCTATTATTTTTCAGATTTTTATTGAATAGTCCACTTGAGTTGTCACATATTAAATGTTATAGGTACAATAAAGTGTGGTATGTTACAAAATACTCAAATAGAATACAATGAAAAATCCAGAATGAGATCACAGAATATTAAAAAAATTAAGTATATAAAAAAACAGAAGCCCTAACCCGTTTGGCTCAGTGGATAGAGCATTCATTGGCCTGCAGACTGAAGGGTCCCAGGTTCGATTCCATTCAAGGGCACATCCCCAGTAGGGGGTGTGCAGGAGGCAGCTGATCGTTGTTTCTCTCTCATCGATGTTTCTAACTCTCTATCCCTCTCCCTTCCTCTCTGTAAAAAAATCAATAAATTATGTTTAAAAACAAACAAACAAAAATACAAACAAACCAGTAAATTTCAAATCAATAAGGCAAGGTCAGGTCATTCCTCCCGTGGCAGGCAGGTGGCATGTGTACCTGTCCATGGCACACGCACTGCAGACATCACTAACTAACTAGCAGGTTTCCTGCTGAACGCAGGCAAGGCTTTGAATCTTTCCCTGCATGGCATGCCAGGCAGCCCCATTAATCTAACAGACAGTGCCTGCAAGAGGATTAAGATTATTTGACAAGTAATGCTGAGACAATCAGCTATTTGAGAAAATAAGTAGTTACATCTCTACTGCAGGCCCACATGCCAAAATAAACTCTACATAGATTAAAGAGTTAAATACAAAAAAATGAAACCATAAAAGGACTAAAACAAAACAGTTGCAAAAGATACTGTTAGAGTGGAAAACAGCCAAGTTCTGAGAGGAGAGGTGAGAGGGAGTGAGAGCGGTGGTCCTGAGGCCTGGCTGCTCAGCTTTCCCAGGAGCCTGAGACCTGTCTGTATCTCTACAGTACCGCCCCATCCTTTTATGTGAACTAGCTTGAATGGGCTTCTGTGCTCTGAAACCAAAACAGCCTTGAATAAGGAATGTGTACTATCATTTTTTGTTATTAATCAACTCATTTTACTAAAAATAAATAAATTTATGATTTTTCTGAATCTTTTTTTTTTAATCCTCACCCGAGGGTGTGTTTTTTTAAAATTGATTTTAGAGAGAGGAAGGAAAAGGGGGAGGGAGAGAAACACTGATTATCGATTTGTTACCTTCCATATGTACTCCAACTGTGGATCGAACCACAACCTACGTATGTGCCCTGACAAGGAAAAGAACCTGCAACCTTTTGGTGAACAGGATGACACTCCAACGAACTGAGCAACCCAGCCAGAACCTGAGTCTCTTTCAATGAACAATTAAAGCTTCCCATTATCCAGGTGTGAGGTGTAACATTTTACACAAATGACAGATTAGTTAAATGGAAAATCAGAAGACTCAACTTTCTCATCTCTCCCATTCAGTTTACCTTTCTAAAGCATTTTAAATAATTTGCAAATTCAAAAAGAAGAGGATCAGAAGAAGGTAGAAAGAAAAAATGCTGCAGAAAAGCCAAAGGAATTTAATAATATCTGTACTTCACATATTCATACCTAGTTACATGTCAAAGCATTTGAACAATGTCGAGGGAGCCAGGTCACAGAATCGAAACCAGATTTGAGTTTTGTAACTCTTTACTCTTTTCAAAAGGCAAATCTATGGACACCACAATCACTGGCACTTTGTTCATATACACAATTATTTCATGAGTTTTGTTTTTAAACTGAATTTGAACATAAATTCGTTAAGGGAATCAGTGTATTTTCCTTAGAACAACACTAAATCAACTGTATTTCTCCAGACACAAAATTTTAAACTCACCTGAACACACCATAATTTCTCCAGAGGAAAAGTCAAAAGCTCATTTCTCTAATTTAGAGAAACGAATACTTTAAAGGAAGAATATGTTCTCATGCCTTGAGACCCTAAAGTTTTTCTTCAGTACCCATAGCCGCAGAGCTACACTGCTTAAGTGGTTTATAACAAAGCTGAATAGTATAAGCTTAACACCCTCCCCATTTTTCCATTCCCCCACCTTCTATGGTGATGACCAATCTTCTAAGTGTCCCTAGATAAAAATCTCAGGGCTAATTCACTATATCCAGTCTGCCCCCACATCCTGTCATTTCTTTCTTTAAAACTGGCTTTCAATTTTCCACCCCAGTGTCTCTGAGGGATCCAATGCCTGTGCTACCAACAGAGGTTAACGAGCTGCCAGAGATTCTCTGCAAGTATCAAATCTTTGGGTGTGCAGGAAGTCGGAAGGAGACTGTCTGGGTGGGAAAATGTCCCTCGTGGATTCTACTGTCCCCTAGCAGAATCGTCTGCTTTAAAATGTTTCTTGAGGCCCTGGCCAGGTAACACAGTTGATTAGAGCATTGTCCCCATACGCAAAGTTTGTGGGTTCAATCGCTGTCAGGGCACATACAAGAAGCAACCAATGAATGCTTAAAAAAGTGAACAACAAATCTGTGCGTGTGTGTGTGTCTCTCTCTCAAAATCAACTTTTAAAAATTGTTTCTTGAGCCCTAACCGGTTTGGCTTAGTGCATAGATCGGCAGCCTACAGACTGAAGGGTCCCAGGTTCGATTCCAGTCAAGGGCACGTACCTTGGTAACCGGCACATCCCCAGCAGAGGGTGTACAGGAGGCAGCTGATCAATGTTTCTCTCTCATCGATGTTTCTAACTCTCTATACCTCTCCCTTCCTCTCTAAAAAACCAATAAGAATATATTTTTTAAAACTGTCTGAATCTCATCTCAGTAAAAACATTGATTAAAAAAATGTTTCTTGAATGGAATCTTCCTCTCTATTCTCAGTCCCACCGTTACTACCTCCCCCCCTTCAGTGGTTATCACCTCTGGCTTGGATTGCATTTTATTGCAACAGCTGTAGTGTTCTTACCTTTGGTCCTTCCTCCTTGCATTGCATCCAATGTATCCACTGTTGCCAACCAAAATTCTGTTCCCATCATGTCACTTCCTGGCTCAAAAATGGATTGTATCAGTTCCCTTCCCTTCTATCTCTTCTTTTCCCATTTAAAACAAAACAAAATAAAAAACAAACCACCACAAAAGTAAAATCTTCCTTGGACACTTCGTTCAACTCTAGTTACCATCTTTGCTTCTTTTATTTTTCTGAGAAGCTTTAAAAAGGTACAGTCTACTCACTACCTTCTGCTCCTGTCACTCTGCTGAAATTGCTTCTACTCTAACACCTTGTTCTCTGATTACCAAACCCAACTGACTACTTTTTCGTTCTTGACTTTCTTGGCTTCTTTGTAGCATCTGAAGATGCTGGTCACCCCTCCTTTTGAAATTCCCCTCCCTGACTTCCACTGTACCATTTTCTCCAGACTCTCTCCCTACACCCTGGACTATCTTTCCTGCTTCTTTTTTCACTTGAAATGGAAGGGTTCTGTGGGTTTCCATCTTGGTTCTACTTTTCTTTTTAATTTACACTCTCTGGATGATTATATCCACATACGGCATCAATTACCACCTTCTACCCTGACATCTTATTTCTTCAGCTCAGCTTTGACATTTCTCCTGACTACACACCTGTACTTCAAACTGACTACTGGCCTTCTGCACCAGGAGGTCACACAGGTTACTCAAATTTAACATGTCCCAAATCAAACTTCTTATCTTCACCCAAAAAACTAGTTCTTCCACTGTTCATGTTGGTTTCATAGCTATCCAGTTTCCCAAGCCAGAAATCTAGGAGTTAAGTTATCCTCCACTTTTCTCTCTCCTTCAGCCTCAAACTATTTTTGTTTGTCTGTCTGTTTTAAATCCAAACCCGAGTATACATTTATTGATTTTAGAGAGGGAGAGAGAGAGAGAAATATTGACTGGCTGCCTTATGCCTGACTGGGATTGAACTGCAACCTAGGCATGTGCCCTGGCCAGGAAAATTTATGAAATGACACTAACCAACTGAGTCACACTGGCCAGGGCTTCAAACTGATCATTTAGACCTGCTGTTTCTATGTCCTTCGTATTTTTCAATTTCATACTGTCTTATCTAGTGTCACTATCCTAACAGTGTCACAACAGCCTTCTGCTTTTTCTTACTCACGTCTTGAAGTCCTACCTTCCCTCTGCCACTCTAAACTTTCTAAGTCAGCGCACCCTCATTTAAAGCACTCTCTCACTTAAAGCACTATAAAGCCTGAGTGACTCCCCAGGCCTAAACTTTTTATTTTATTTTATATTTTTATTGATATTTTTAGGGAGAGTGAGGGAGAGATAAATATCAATGTGAAAATATCAATGTGACAGCAAAACATCGATCGGCTCCCTCTCCCCCGCTGCATCTTTCCCCACTGGGATCCCTGCAACCCGGGCATGTGCCTTGACCGGGCGGGAATGGAACGGGCAACGCTTTGGTATACAGGACAACTCTCAACTGAGTCACACTTGTGATGGCTCCAGCCTAAAACTTTTAACACTACATACCCTTCAGTAAAAATGTGAGTCTATACTCTCAATCTAGGAATATTCAATGATGTATGTAATGTATATTATAAAACCCGTAAAGTATAGAATTCAAGAAAGAATGAGATAAAGATGAAATAAATACACAAACATATCTCTGATGAACTCATACTATCATTAGCTACTATATGTCTCAAAGTACAATATTCTCAGGGTGAAGTGCATTATTAATGATGTGTTATTTCACAGTCTACTTGGCAAATTCATTTTTTAGGCTGGCTTGTTGACAGATATGATTACTTTGAAATGTGACCAAGAGCTCCTACTAGGAGAAATGTCAGCTTTACTGCTTCATTGTTTGTTGTGTTAGAATTATCTTCAATCCATGGTTTCTTTTGTACAAATCTTTAAGCCACTTGTTCATTGTGTGAAGATTTAGTTAAAAGCAGATAATATAAAGTAAATCCACTCAATCAGACTCAAGTAAACTGCAATATGATAATAGCAGACAAATTAGTAAGGTCACCACTACCAGTTCTTCTGCTTTGTGAAGCTTCCACTCTTCCCCTCAAGACATCACTCATATGTTGAATGTGTAATAGCACGGTCTTCTAAGACTGAGAGAATGAACCAGTGTCATCTATACATTAAATATTAATAAAGCCTAAAACCTTTTTTCAGTTTGAGAAGCAAATATAGGGTGGGGCAAAAGTAGGTTTACAGTTGTTTGTGTGGAAATTAATAAATAATACAAGAATAAACTTTCGCATACTCACAACTGTAAACCTACTTTTGTGCCACTCTCTATACATCCCCCTTAGAGACTACTGCTTGGCACTGCATACAAGGCCCTCGCTGATTTGGCTTCTGCCCACCTTTCCAGCCCGCTCTCCAGGTACACACTTACCATACTTTACCATGCTTTCCTTCTCTCAACACACCAGATACTTACCACTTTCTTAACTTTGACATGCTGTCTCCTTTGAGCTTCTAACTCTGCTTCCAGGGCATCATGTTCCCGCCTCGTTTAAAGCACTTTATCACAACCTGCTATAACTGTTTCCTCACTAGCCTAAAGGGCAGGAATTACTCCCAATTTTGAATTCCCAGCATTTACCACACCACCTTGTTTGCAATAGGTACTTAATAAAATAAATGTTGACTGACAGAATGAAAAAGGCCCAAATTCCTCTGGCTAGCTTTCAGGTTTTGCATAATCTGACTCCAATTTACCTACCCAGTTTATTTTCTTTCCCCAAGTCCATTCCTATTCTCACTTCCTATCACATGCCATGCTCATTTAGGTTTTTGCTCAAGTTAGCCCCTCAACTGGATGGCCTTCCATATAGAGCAGCAACCTGTCCTTCACATTTCACATCAACGATCCTTTCCCCATGGAGCCATACTCAACTCCTGTCTCCCAACTTATGAGGCTCTTCAGAGAACTCTCGAAGAGTGAGCACTACACCTTTTAGCAGTTATTCTCTATGTGGCATTTTTCTCTTCACCTATGTCAGTCTAAGTTTCGGATGCCAGAGATCACCTTCAACTTCTTTAGCACAGTTTTCTTAAGGACACACTGCAACATGATGATGCATAGGAGGTGCTAAAAGATCTGACTGACTGACTCTAGGCAGCACCATACAAGGGAGAAAGCTCTGTGCTGGGTTTTAGTCCAAATTCCACCACTAATTAGGTGACCTTAAACATGCCACTTTAACCTCTCTGGATCATTGATTTCTCATCTGGAAGATGAGACTTTACAGCTTTTTAAATTCCAGGTAAGATTTTTCCTCTTGTCCAAAGGAAACGTTAAAATTTTTCCTGTAAAAATCAAAAGAGAAATTCTGATACCTTTGGTAACTCACCTAACTTTAATGAACTCCAATGTAATCCTCTATAAAACAAAGATAAAACAGCCCACCACTTCAAAGAACTGTGTAAAGGTCAGAGGAGAAAATGCAGATAAAAATGCACAGATAATTTTTAAATCCTCATAAAAATGCAAGGCATTTTAGTGGAAAATGTAAGCGAACGACATTACTGTGGTTCAGTTAGGATAGTGTGCTAACCTAGCTAAAGAAAGTGATTGATTCTTTGAATGACTACTGTTCTATAGCCACTGGGTTTACTCATATCTTATCTACAAGTACAAAGACACACATCTGATCACAAAGTAAAGTAACTTTTATCCTGGAAGGATTACACAACACAAACTATACAGGTTGAAGTTACCAAGTCATCAGTCAAGATATAAATTAAAGCCTGGTTATGGTTTCTAAAAGTATTAGAATTTTCATAACTCTGAATTAGATTCAATAAACTTCTTGTATTTTGATAACAACTTAAAGGGCTTATTTTAACATGAAGGGAACTCTATAATAAATAGTCTGATTACAAAGATATAGCTTCTCATGGAAACACGTCTGTCTGCTCAATCAAGTGAAACATAAAAAGGCTAAACAACAAAAATGCAGAAATGCAGATGTCCTGACACTTCAGTTGTTCTTTAAGAGATAGATTACTGAATATAAGTGCAAAACCTCAATAAAAATGTAAAATGTTTTCCTTAGGAAACTCTCAACTTGTCCAACATGCAAAGAAAGTGGCAGTGTAGGAATCTAAGCTAGCTCAATTTAGCAGCGTAATAATGTCAGCATTATTTGTTACATGTCCCCTAACATATACAAGCCATATTATATATGCCACTGAAAATCTCAAACCATTCTAAATACAAAAATTATTTTCAATTTTGAAGTTAAGTTTCATGCCAATCTACTTCCTCTACACACCTAACCATTTTCTTCTCAGTATATTTGATAGCAATACTTTAAGAACCATATTTGGGCAATAAAAGATGATTTCCCAACAATATTCCAATGAGAATTACTTTAAAAATATTGATCTTTTCTCAAATATCAAACCCTAAACTGGACACTTTATACTATCTCCCCTAACCTTATCTGGAATGCTTTTTGATGTATAGTCTAGTTCATGTTCATTTAACCAATTTTAAGCCCTAAAAATATAAGTTCTAAGCTTTCTGGATAAATCCTATTTCTAGCATACAGGATACAGTAAATTCAACATATAATATCTGATAGGTAAGTAGTCATCCTTTATGCTTACATCTGTATTATCTCTGCATATCTTAATATCAGTGCCAACAAACACTAGCCAAAACTACAAGCACACAGTGAATAGCAAGTGTTAAATTAAGGTTCTGAGGAGTAAGTGTGAAGAGGAAAAGTCAGAGGCAGGGAAAACTAAATGCAAAATTTAAAGATAAAACAGTTGGCTTAGCCCTAGCCGGTTTGGGTCAGTGGACAGAGTGTCAACCTGCAGACTGAAAGGTCCCAGGTTCAATTCCGGTCAAGGGCATGTACCTTGGTTGCGGGCACATCCCCAGTGGGAGGTGTGCAGGAGGCAGCTGGTCGATGTTTCTCTTTCATCAATGTTTCTAAATCTCTATCCCTCTCCCTTGCTCTCTGTAAAAAAAAAAACCAATAAAATATATTTTTTAAAAAAGTTGGCTTAGACCAGAGATGGTAGAAAAACAGGAAAACAAGATTAGAAAAAAGGTGTTTGCATCCAAGAAATGCAAACTCATTCTTAATCTGTTCAACCTAAAATAATGCTTATTCTTATGAAGTAAAATGGAGCCTTTTAAGAATGTGTTATCCTGGCTATTCTGAGAATGTTTTTATCAACTCAAGGCACACCTTCATGGCCCAGTCCTGCTTTTCTCACTCACACTATTTTTTTGGTTTTGTTATTGTTGCTGTTGACTGCTATATGCCAGTACCTAAAAAGTACCCAGCACCTAAATTGTCAAATGAGTAACAACCTTTGAGGGAGGCATGATTACTATCCTGGTTTTACAGATGAGGAAGCTAAGGTTTAGCAAGGTGAGTAACTTGCCTAGAGGTTAAACCACTAGCCAGAAACAAACCCGTATCTGTCTGACCACAAAGTCCTCATTTGTACTCTACCCTCGCTGGAGTACCCTAGAATACTTCTAATCTGTGTGTCTTTACTTCTTAATCCTCTCACTGTGTGTAGCAGCTTTCCCTTCTTAGGGGAAGGCTCAACGCAAGCTTCAACTTCTCCATCAACTTTTTCCTGGCCATCCTCAACCTCTGATGATCCCCCACTATGTTCTCCCATAGACTTCTCCTTCCTTTGTGCTGTGTCCTCTCAGAGTTGTATTATTAGAGCCCTTTGCTGCACTTCTTTTTCTATCTCAACTTCAAACTTCCTGAGGGGCAGAAATTAGGTATCTTCAAATGCCTCTGGTGCCTGGCAGAGGTGCATAAATGTTAGATGTATGAATGAATAATCCCTACAAATCCACGAGATAAATAGGAACCCTTTAACTCAGTTCCCTAACCACAGGCAACCAGAGACTACAGCTCTCCTTTGCTTGGGGGTGGCAAGGGCATGCCTGAAATTCCCTGCCCGTGCCACAGAAGAGCATTACTGTGCTATGTCAGGGCAGCTTTTCAAGTTTTGAGACATCTAATGAAAGAACAATACAGTTCCAAAACTTTACGAGCTAAACATAAATTCTGTCTTTTCAAAAGTGGCCTACCTGGATGGGATACCAGATCTCAATTTTAAATAGTTTTTATGGATCAATTAAATCACTGTTTTCAGTGATTTTTGCGTACTTTAAATAATTTTATTTTTATATCCCTGGGCTTGAAAGCGCAATTTTATACTTCCCTCCACATATAAAGACAAAAAATGCTTGTCTTTTACAAACATGGGAAAGTAAAGTAGAACCTGTGTTAGGTAAAAAGGCATTCAGTAAATGTTATTATGCCACCGTTTGTAAACCTTCTAAAAGCACATGTTGGCCTATTTTTAACGAATGAAAATATTTACTAGATGATTTTCATTTAGTTAGTATGAATACCAGGTTCAAATTATACTCAAACTAACACTGGCTTTAAAAAAAAAAATGGTGTAAAGAGTTGAAATGTCTGCCCATCACCACTGAGTACTACATAAATAGTACCACATTCAATATTTTGGCTCTAAGAATTTATTACCAAATGCTTAGCTAGACCAATTTAAAAGCACACTGTTAAATTTTTTTATATACACACCACCAAGCCACAATCTATAATTTTACTCCATTTATTAACACCAATTTCTTTTTTTTTATTGGGATTTTAACATTTGGTTAAAAAATTATAAAGGTTTCAAGTGTACAAAACTATGATACATCTGTTGCACTGTGTGCCCACCACCTAAAGTCAAATCTTCTGTCACCATATATTTGACCCTTTTTACTCTTTACTAACCCCACCCCCATGCCCTATGGTAACCACCATACTGCTGTCTGTGTCTATGAGTTTTGGTTTGTCTTTCTTATTTGTTGTTTTATTAACACTAACTTCCAAGCACTGTCTAGCTACACCTACAAGTGAAATATAAGTAAGATTTATAAATAGGATATTATAATGTGGAACACTGGAATTTCACAACTGGAGCACATTAAACCATATTCTTGCAAACTAACATTTTTCCAAATGTTTACTAGCTATTTTGAAAAAAGTAAAAATCACTTTGCCAAGCAGGAGACCTGGCTTCTCAGTTGGCAGACTGGTCCCTTCCCACCCGGACTCCCTACCCCTTCCCTTTGTTCTTTCTCCTTAGTCTTCTCTGCCTATGTCCATCGCTTCCTTGGAGACCAGGTTCAAGACCCAGCTCCTTGAAAAAGTCCACCATGACTGATCCTGATTTTCACTAACTACTTCCCTAACTTTACATATAGTTTGCACCACATAATCAATGACTTGTACGTTTTGCATTTTCCTATCATTTCCTTCAGTAGAGAACAAACAGACACATCATCTTTTATATTCTCTGCCATATACCGCAGGCAATAAATGCTTCCGGAATGGCTGAATCACCAGTGAAAGAAAGCCAAGGGCTCAAAAACTTCTGAAGTAACTGGCTTTTCAGATCACATTTACAACACAGATACTCTATCACCTCCAACAGGCATGAGTCCTTCAAGGAGAGGAGACCGAGTGTGCTTTTCAGTCCCATAAATTCACCACGAAAGATCCAGGTCACAGACCACATATACAGGGTGTCCCCCCCCCACCCCAACACCACCCCAAATGGATACATACACACTTTAACAGTTGAGAGCTCAATTTTGAAAATGAATTTTAATAAACAACTGCCTTTATAATTATTCCAAGTGTGTGTGTATACATTTTTGGGGGACAGCCTATATACTAAATAATCCTGGCTATTCAAAACCTATCTCGCCATTTAACACTCCAGGTTTCTAAATGCTTAAAGCCACGCAGCAGCACGCCTGTGAGTGGAAGGAAGCTGGCACCAGCCTCCTGCAAAAGGGGCAAAACTCTCGTTGGCGCGTGAATGTCCACACACGTGAGCCTGCGCTGTTGGACAAGGCTCATTAACCACACAAACTTGCTGCTTCAGCGTCTGGCTTCCAGGAAGTGCTCTGATCGGCTTTGGTTATTGTTGAGAGCCACTGATGGGCTCAATTCCCACCCACTAACTGGCGTTCGGGTGGTTTGCCCAAGCATACCGATGGCATCCGTGTGGATAATTCCCCCCCACACACACACACACACACAAACCCGCCCGCCCTGAGAGCCGGAGGTGAGTGAGGAACGCGCTAGTCCGGGCTCCGGGGCGCACGGAGACCTCCGGCACCGAGCCTCCCAAGTTCCCGGCGCCAGCTCCTCGCGCACAGGCGGGGCTCCCGAGCGCCGGCGGCCGCTTTTCACTAAATCTCAACCGACTCCTCCTCGGGACCGCGAGCCACACTCTGGCGGCTGCCCAACTTTTCCCGCAAGAAGCATCGGATTTTCCATCCTCAAAACCTCAGCACACCGGGCCCGGGAGAGCCGGGCAACCGGCGGCGGGGACGGCGAGGGCTCGGAGGGGGAGGGATCGGGCTCGCCGCGCCGACGGGGCAGGGGGCAGAGACAAAGTGAGCGCCGCCCGCCGCCCGCCGCCCGCTCACCTTCCAGCAGCACCTCCTTGCCCGCGCGCTTCAGCGCCTGCACGGCCTGGTCGTGGGTGGCCTGGCGCAGGTCCGTGCCGTTCACCGACAGGATGGCGTCGCCCAGCCGCAGTGCCCGGCTCTGGTCGGCCGCCAGCCCCGGGAAGATCTTGGAGATGAGGATCGGCATCCGGTTCTCGCGGCCGCCCTTGATGCTGATGCCCAGGCCGCCCGCCTCCTGCTTCACCACCCGCACCCGGCGCACGGGCGGCGACGCGCCCGCCTCCCCCGCCGGGCCCCGAGGAGGCGCGGGCGGGCTCGGGGGGCCCAGGCCGCGGCTCGGGCTCCCGGGCAGCGAGTCGCCGGCGCCGCCGCCGTTCGGGAGGCCGTTGAAGGCGGCCGCCGCCAGCCCCAGCGCGGGCTCGGGCTCAGCCGCCGCGGCGTCCCCCGTCAGGCTCAGGCTCTCCCCGCTCAGCTCGGCGACCACCCGGACCCAGCGCTCTCTCAGCAGCAGCTCCACCAGCCCCGCTTTGGTGGCTCGCGTCCACACCGCCATGGCCTGTCCCGCTCCCGCCGCTGCAGTCGCCGCAGCTACCCTCATTCCAGTCAGGCGGCGCGGCGCTTCCCCCTTCCCGCCCGAGGGGGCGGGGCTGGCCCCTCCCCCCGTCGATTCATTATTCATGAGGCCACGCCCACCCCGGAGGGGCGGGGAGGCGAGCCGCTTCCGGGAGATTAAGGAGTTGCCGGGAGACCAGTGCCCTGCAGCTCACCGGACGTGGGCAGCAGGAGCCTAGTGGCGCTGTCTCACCGCCTCCTTCCTTTCGCCTCCGACGGACCCTCCACCCACGCCGCCAACTCCTGACCTTTACACCGAGCAAGTCACCGGAGCCGCCTGGGCAAGGAAAGCAAAGTCAGCTTCGAGAAGCACTTTGCAAGACGGGGTTGCACGTTCATTCTTGCATGGATTGGTTCATTCTGTATTTACCGAGGGCTGCGCCGCTCGTGTGCTCTTTTTGAGGCCTGGAGATGAGCTGAAGAAATCGTACCACAGCGGAGCGCTAGCGGTCTAGTGGGGGAGGAAAACGGAGACCCAACCAACCTGGTGTGATAGCATGTGGTTACATGGTAGAAGACGCCCTGAGAACAGAGTATAAGAATCATTCAGTTAGGCCTGGGGGTCAGCTTCACAGAGGTGACAATGGAATTGAATAGGTGCTGCAAAGGTCCAGAGACAGGATTCCAAGCATGCACTCTGCCTTGTAGTCATCTGTTTACTTGCGGGTAACGTTAAAGGAAGGTGTCGTCTTCAGCACTGCAACCACAATCGCTAGGCCTCAAAGATATTTGCAGAATGATGGTTCCTTAGGAAGTTGCCAGAATTTCCATATGAACAGAGCATAGGATCAGTGGAGGCAGCAAGATTTAAGTGTGAAAAGTCTCCTATAATAAAATATCGAGGAGTTTGAATTTGGGTTTGCAGACCTGACTTCCTTATCCTGGAGGCAGTGGCCTTTTGTTGGGGCAAGTGTTATCGGAGCAGCTCCAGAAATTGTATGCATGTTGCAGAGCCTACAGCAGCTTTTATCCAAAGACATGGGTGATGCTATCCACCCACTTCTTCCAGTTTCATGGAACGGAAGAGCTGAGGAAGGTGAGGTCCAGAAAGCCAGTGACTGGCCCAAAGTCCACAGTGAGGAAGCAGAGAAAACAACCTCCTGGACCAGTGCTTTAAAAAACCACACAAACCTCAGAGCGCTAGCGGTCTAGTGCAGGAGGAAAACAATATACCTCAGACCTTAAAAATGAGGGTCCAGAAATCACACTGCCGAGAAAGGAAGATCTCAGCAAACATGAAGTTGAGGTGCTCTCTTTCAGCCGTAAAAGCAAAATCCCCATGTTTTCATTGGGGGCGAAGGGGGAGGGGTTGTGGGGGGGAGGCAGTTTACAGGCTGCAAGAGGGAGTGTGCACCAATTCCTGTAAAAGGGGCTGTATACCTGCTTGCTCACAAAGTACATGTTGAAGCTCGTAATCCATGTCCATGCACCACTCTATGAATGCATTCATGTGTTGGCAAAACTTCCCAAGAGCCTCCTATATCAGGAGTGAAAACAATAAAAATAGACTGGAAAGCGCCCAGAACCCAAATGAAGAAAGAATTCAAAATGAGAAAACTATCTTCCAGCAACAACAACAAAAATCATTACAGCAGCATCCACTTTGCAATTAATGGAGCAGGATTTTCAAAGCTGCAAATGTCAGCAGAATCTCAACCCTCCAGCCCCCTCCTAAATCAGCTGCAGTGAGGCCAGCTCTCTGTTCCAGCAGGTCCTGATGTGCCCCGGTGCACCTGCAGTCCCAGACGGTTCTGGCTTTGCTCCAGCTGAGGCGTGAGCCCCCAGAGGTCTGAGTTACGTGAAATTTCTGCTTATTTGAGAGCATTTAGCAGCTGATTCCTTACTGTGTGAGCACGATTTGGAACACTTTTACTAATGTAATCACCCAGAGATTGGACACTCAGGGCACCTTTATTAGCAAAAGGGAAGTGCTGGAAATTCTCTCACAAAGTAGCAAGATCTTCTGGTCCACAGAATTGGAGGAAGTTATAGATCTTTGAACTAAATTGTAAATGAGAGCACTTACGTAAGATAGTAAATTATATAACAAAATATTTAACCCTGGGAGGAGAGAAGGTAATGGAGACTGATATTTGCATTACTTTGAAATAGATCCATAAAAATTCCCAAACTATCAAGCTGTTTTTTTACAAGGTATCCCACTAGAGGTCCTGGCAGTATAGCTCAGTTGGTTAGAGCATTGTGATATACCAAAGTTTCATGTTAATCCCCCCACCCCACTCTTTCCCTGCCAGGACACATAAAGAACCAATCAATGAATGCGTAAGTTAAGTGGAACACCAAACTGATCTCTCTCTCTCCCTTCCTAGCTTCCTCTTTAGAAAATAATTACAAGGTATTCCATCAGAACCTAAATTAATTTTCAACAATCACATGACTACTTTCAAAGTCCTCTAGTCAGTCCTGCCCAATGATGCCCTCCAAATTCCTGCCTGAGTCTATTCTTCCAAACACCTTCTGCCCCTTTCAACCACTACCTACCTACCAAGTTGGATGTTGGACTGTTATCTTACTAGCTTATTTCTTCCTTTGGCCTCTTTTGTAGCAACTGAGCAGCTCTTGCTTTTGTTTCCCTGGCATAGGGCCACCTTTGTGATTGTGACCTTCAGGCTTGCTAAGGGCTGCAAGATTCCCACCTACCAAGTTTCCCTTTGTCTACACAATTCATTGGGATTTTTTTCTTTGAACAATTTTATTTCATGCTTGGCTGGTTTGCCCCAGTAGGTTTAAAAATACAGGAGGGCGGGGACCACCCATAGACTTCTTTTTATTCCCCACTATTCAAAAAATATTGCCTTGCAGAAAAGGAACTCATTAAACCGTGATGGATTGACATCCAGTGCCTCCTGGGCTGTAGTCATTTCAAATAATCCCTCTGAAGGTTATTGGTTCCTTGCAGAGTGAAAATTGCCATGTAGAAGATCTTGAGTAGTCAGTGGAAATCTACTTAGTGTGGATAATGAAATCTGAAATAAAATGAGTACACGTCTGTTTCCACTGCTTCCCAGGGACTGCGAGACAAGCTCAGATAATTTTTGAACAGCCATGTTATCTACTTCTAAAAAAGGACATGGCGGAGATAATTCCTAATAACCTTTCATTCCCGTCACCTATCAATATGTAATCTCCTCTGCTCAAGCTGTTACCTTATTATTTCTCAGAACAAAGCAGAAATCTTTGCTAGTTTAAAAGGAAGAGGTTGGAAGAGCTCTCAGTGACTCAGCCTCAGATTCTGTGCCCTCTCAAAACCCAGTGGTCTGTTTTCCCTTCTCCTTCACAGTATAATACAGCACGGTCATTAAGGGCACAAGGTTCAAATAGTACCTGGCCGCTTAGTAGCTATATGACAATGGTCAAGGGATTGAGGTCATGGGCCTCAGTTTCTTTTTTTTTTTTTCGGAAGAATCCAGACACCTTTTACCTCTGAGGGTGGTAGTGAGAGTTGACTGGGATGACTGACGTGTGCAAAGCGCTGAGCAGCACTGTACCTGCCATACTAGAAGAGTTCCATGAAAAGTATCCACTGCTGTTATTATTACCTGTTAGCCTTCAGCTCCAGCAGCAACAATAAAACCTTTGGTAGAAACTCTGGAGCTGAGATACTATACTTTATCTAGGAATGAGCCTGCCATGATACCATTTGATTCCAGGCTTAAAGGGCAAATGGCCAAATTAATTTCGGTGACAAACAGATCTTGAATAAAGGGAGAACATATTGCCAAGAGTCCGTCAAAGGAAAGAATTAGTGGATCTGGGGCTCGTTCCAAGGTTTGAGTGTTGTGTAATTTCATAAGGAAGGAGGGCCCCCGGCAAAATTGCAGCCCTTAGCAAGCCTGAAGGTCACTACCACAAAAGCGGCCTGATGCCAGAGGAACAAAAGCAAGAGCTGCTCAATTGCTACTAAAGAGGCCAAAGGGAGAAGTAAGCTTATAAAATAATCTAACGCCCAACTTTGAAAAATTAGCCACCCATAACTCTGCCCCAGTTAGAAGACAGTGAGATCAACTGTCCTTTTCAGCGGGCCGTACTCCGTTGCCTTCCAGGAGAAATGCCCTAAATTGTATTTTTCTCTCCTGCACAAACATGAAGTGAAGGAGGGAAGGTGCATATATCCTTTAGCTGATGCAAGCACATTTAAAAATGTATCCCGCCAAGATAAATCACTATCCATCTGAAACCCACAAAAATGGATTAACTATCTCATGCTTTATGACTATGAAAACCCACATCTGCTAACCACATTACTAATGAGAAGCAGCTGGTGACAGTTTTGTAGCTCTGTGACTTTCTTTTTAGGAAAATATTAGCAACGACGTATTAAGCAGAAGGTTAGTTTCATTGAATCTACTTAGTTATGGAAAATTACCAGCGTTTTTAAATTGACAATCATGGAAGTAACATAATTTGCCATGAAATTCATATAAGGTTCCAAAATAAAAATCCCTTTTTCCCTAATATTGGTTCTGACAGAATTTCCAGCACCTCGTAAGATTGCAGGCTTATAATCAGCTTCAACTCTTGTTTTGTTTTTTAAATATACATATTTTTATTGACTTCAGAGAAGAAGGGAGAGATAGAAACATCAATGAGAAAGAATCATTGATTGGCTGCCTCCTGCATGCCCCCTACTGGGGATTGAGCCTGCAACACAGGGCATATGGCTTGACTGGGAATCAAACGGCCACCTCCCTGTTCACAGATCCATGCTCAACCACTGAGCCATACCGACCAAGCTCAACTCTTATTTTTAATATGCTATTGAACACCAAATCATGTTGATTGAGACATATGGCATTTCTAAACCTTTGTACCACAGGTTTAATTCCCTCCTGAATCGGTTAATGAAATAACCAATTGCGGGGATCTCATGGATCCCTTTGGGAATCAGCTGCATGCTGTGGACATGCCTCAGACAAAAGCAGACTTGTACAGAGTTCAGCATGCCAACTTCGGGGCTTGCAAAGCCCTTAATGCCCTCCCAAGGACTCTTTTGTGGACTAAATTGTCCGCCTCAAAACCTATAGGTTGAAGGCCTAACACAGAGTACCTCATAATGTGCCTATATTTGGAGATAGGGTCTTTAAAAGTAATTAAAACAAGGTCATTAGGGTAGGCCCCAACCCAATAGACTGTTCTCTTTATGAGACTGGGACACTTCTTATGAGATTAGGACACAGACACGCACGTAAGGAAGACCATGTGAAGACACCAGAGGATGGCCATCCACAGGCCTAGGAGAAGGGCTTTGGAAGAAACCAATGCTGCTAATAATTTTAATCTTGGACGTCTACCCTCAAGAATTGTGAGAAAATAAATTTATGTAAGCCACCCAGTCTGTGAGTGTTATGACAGCCCTAGCAAACTAAGAGAGACCCTAAGAATCTCCACAACAGCCTGTTTTTTGTGTTCCTGCCGCCAGTCTCTTCTGTTCCTTTACTGACTTAAGTGGGCATTTTTACTGTGCTGTTCCTTTGAATACGAGTGGTTCACAACTATGTTTTCCAATGAATGACAATTTTTAACTGAACCTCAAGGCTCACTCCCACCAGTCTTATTTCTCATGTTGGCTCAAGAGTTCTTTATCCAAATCTACTTATCTTTTCTACATACTTTTCTAAGATGCTTCGCTTTCCTCTGTGGAAACTGCTCTACTCTTACTTTTCCCAGGATCCTCACCAGGTTCTTAATTACTATCAACCAGGGAATCTGCTCCCCTGCAGGGAGGGGTGCATCCGTGAATGAGACATGCATGCTCTCGGTCCTATGGTAGGGCCCTGCCTGCCCCCTCAGCCTCATTTTCCTCCATTTCTAATACATGTTGGGTACTAACCATGTGCAACTTCTGGCAGTCCCTTGGACCAGCTATGTTCTCTCTGGCTTCAGGCTTTTGCATTGAGAATGCTCCAGGGATGTGTCTTTTCTTCTCTTTCCCACCTTGCTAATTACCACCTACTTCCAAGAGTTATTAGCT
Organism: Murina feae; assembly: GCA_004026665.1. NCBI lineage: Eukaryota > Metazoa > Chordata > Mammalia > Chiroptera > Vespertilionidae > Murina > Murina feae. Next base: position 28,974 of record PVJC01011661.1, read on the forward strand.
TAAGGACTATCTCCTCCTACCTTCAACCCTACTGATTAAGTGCCCCTTCTCTATGCTCATCTCTCCTACAGCATCAGTGATCTACTTGTTACAACTGGGTTGTAAGCTTCTTGAGAACTGAGATCCTCTTCTCATCTGTTGTTGGTACATAGCATATAGTAGGCACTTGATGTAGGTTGAGTATTAAGTTCTTTAACTCCCCAAAGACAAAGGACTGACACAAAGGTAGGCCTCACTAGCTTGGTCTGTACTGTTCACTAGCCAAACATGCATATTTACATTAAAATAAAATAATTCAGTTCCTTCATCATGTTAGCCACATTTCAAGTGCTCAACAGCCATGTGTGGCTAGTAACTATTTTATCGTTCACTACGGATTCAGAACATTTCCACCACCACAGACAGTTGTGCCGATTTATAACATAAAATAACTTGAAATATGAAAAAGACAACACTTTAGGAACAAAGGTTATGGATATGCACAAACATCCAAAACACATAAAAAATAAGGAATCTGAATAGTAAATAGGCAAATGCAAAATAAAATATTAGTTTTCGCCGATCAGATGGGCTAACATGAAAATTTAGCACTACATTGGCAAGATGTAAGAAAATGAGTAAGTTCAAACACCATTGCTGGAAATACATCCACTCCCCAGGCAACTAAAAGTGAAAGCAAATGGGCACAGTATGAGTTAGCAATTTCACTCCCAGGAATTAACCCTAGAGAAACCTCACTAGGTGGGCAATAGCAGACAATGTACTAGGCTGCTCACTGCCACACTCTTTATGATTTACACACACACAAGACTGCCCATCTAGAGCTAACTCAGTGCTCATCCAGAGCAAGAAATGCTATAGCACCTCCCCCGTTATCTATGAAATGAAAAATCCTTTGGATACCGTGCCTGCTAAACATACGATGGGTCTCTACAGCCAAGAGACAGCGGGAGAATAACCATAGGAATGCCAGCCTGCCCTCTAACAAACCATTGTGTGACCATTGCAAAAAAGCCACTTCTTCTCCTTCGTCTCCACTGCCACGAATATAAAAATGAGGCCAAGAAACACACGGTTTTGCCCTTGCTGGTTTGGCTCAATGGATGGAGCATCAGCCTGCGCACTGAAGGGTCCTGGGTTCGATTCCGGCCAAGGGGACATGCCTGGGTTGTGGGCTCAATCCCGTGTGGGGCGTGCAGGAGGCAGCCAATCAATGATTCTCTCTCATCTTGGATGTTTCTATCTCTCTCACCCTCTCCCTTCCTCTCTGAAATCAATAAAATATATATTAAAAAAGAAAAACACACGGTTTCTTTCACAAACCTCTGCTTCCTTCCCATCCCTTCCTCCAACCAGAAAATCTGTATCATATATTGCAGTTCAGAATGAAGTTCCATTTCAAAAGTTTTGATGCTTAAAAAAATACCCACACTGGATGGTCTCTAACTTTTCCCCCCAATATTCCAGTATAATTTGCTGTAATCTCCAAGGTGAAAGGTACATTAGCCATTCCAAAATCAGGTTACTAACTACATGAAAAAACTGTTTTGTTGGCTTTTAAAAAAAAATTTTTTTTTTATTGATTTCAGAGAGGAAGGGAGAAGGAGAAACATCAATGACTGGGGATCGAGCCCACAACCTAGGCATGTGCCCTTGACTGAAATCAAACCCAGGACCCTTCAGTCCACAGGCCAATGCTTATCCACTGAGCCAAACTGGTTAGGGCAGAGAAACTGTTTTTAAAGCATTTGAGTCAGGTCAACAAAAAAAAAATAAAAAGGCTTTTTCTAGGTATCAGATCAAAATTTTTCTGTGGAACCCAAATATGAGCTAGTCTGCAAAATGCCCGAAACAGAAACCTAATGTGTTTTCAGTTACCCAATCTCCAAAGTAAAAATCACCCCGAAACATGGGAACTGACGTGTCCTTTTCTTTAATACTGCTTTGCCTTTCCTTCCCTAAGTTCTCTCACTTGCCCCAATCAGTTTCTGCTTCATTTGTATTCAAAGTTCTCTACTCAGGAAGAATTTCAAGGCTCAAAGCTCCTACTTCCCATACCATTTATGGAAATCCAAGTCACTGGCTGAAAATGTTGCAAAGGAATGCTTTCTCCTTTCAGAGGTTTTGCTTCTTTCACTCAGATGGTCTGTGGGCCCTCTCTGCCAGAATGACACCCTCCAAGATCCACAGGTTCCAGAACGTTTAAGGTTAAGTAAATCAAGTCATAAACTAGCCTCTAGCTAATAAAGAGTCTCTGAATTTATAGCGCTACAGTCAGTTAAAAGCAAGTGAGTTAATATTTAAGGCATCCTCGCCTCCCTCTGGTCACATTCAGTGTAGACCAGCGACTTGAACTTTGGTTTCCACTACACAAAACATGTAAGGCATTTCTTAGACAAGGCAGGATCTTCTAGTCCACTGAAAGCTTGTAACACTCCAGTCAAATGCAGACGAGGAGAATATGCCACACTACGGACATTTATTCAAGAGGAAAGTTATGTTACACAGAGGGCCTAGAATTTTGCATCTGCTTATTTAAGTCAGCCCTGATTATCACTGTAACCATCTGAACAGGCGGGGCCGAGAAGTTGTGTCCATTATAAACCCTGTTGTTCCCTCTTAGCAAGAGAACCTGAAATAGGCTGTCCTTTATGTTATATAATGTACTGGGGCTTTCTTTCTCTTATTACCTATTAATTCTCCTCCCACACCTGTACTTTAAATTCTCACATTTTTTCTTTTCCATCTTAGCAAAATGTTTTCTCACCAGCTTTTTTACTCATGATGTCATCAGAACACACATACTTCTCTGCCTATACCACAACCCTTCATGCCCCAAACAAACACACAAACAAAACCACACATACTGGGTTTCGCAGGCATGCAACAGAATACATCCACTGAGATGGGAAAGAAATCTATCTGCTCAGTTCAGGTTAAGTGTAGTTCTTCACTTTCTCATTTAGAAGATCACATTAAAACTAGTCAGTCAACACCCACAGGAATAACAATGTCAGAGATAGTAGACAAGGACAGAAAAGGTGAAATACGTGACAGGCTTTCTGATTCCCACTTCCACTCCTACTGCTTAACAAAATGCTCAATGTTTCCGGAACCTCTGAAACTGGCATATGACAAGTGGAAAGAGAGTTAATGGGACTGATACTCTAAAGCCCAGTTTTTTCCTTTTAAATAAATACCTGGCAACTAAAGGCCAAAGGCTTCTGCTTTTCAGATGGAGCACTGCCGTTACAATTCTTCCTTAAAACATGGGCTGATTATTGCCAATGGTAGACATGCCACCTTGGATAAGCAAGCATAGCTTCCTTCCCTCCAGGGTAATGTTGGGCAGGCCACCACGCTTCCGCATGGGCTGCCGGCTGGAGGCTGCCAGACAGTGAAGGCCATCAGCACTCTAAAGCCTCAGGCATGTGTTAGGGAAGAGAGGGTAACTATCATTTTTCCTCCCTGAGATTATGGTCCGAAAGCACAAACAAGACCCTGAAAAAGTTGCATAAACTTGTAGCTACACAGAACATTATCCCAAGTACAAATATCTCGGTGTTTCCTTTTACTCTCATGACTTTGAAAGGTAACATTTATGCCTGACCAGTGTGGCTCAGTGGTTGAGCATCACTTATGAATCAGGAGGTCCTGGTTTGATTCCTGGTTAGGGCACATGCCTGGGTCATGGGCACAGTAAGGGGTGTGCAGGAGGCAGCTGATCAATGATTCTCTCTCATCATTGATGTTTCTATCTCTCTCTTTCCTTCCTCTCCGATATCAATAAAAATATATGAATGATGATATTTATAATGACTCTAATGGTAAAGAATAACATTTTTTTATTAACATGATTTGTGAAAACAAATAGGGTAGAACAGTTCAAGGAAGGACACAGACAATGCCCTGTTTTAGGTCCCAAATTTCTTCTTTTTGATGGGCGGTGGGAGTTGAGCGATGATGTCATCCAGGGGCCGTTCTACTGCCACCAGTGTTCTTTCATCCAAAAGATCCATGAAGAGTAGAGGCTGTGGAGAGATGAGAATGACTCTAGCAGGAGTTAGGCCTCACGCATTCCTAGTCCTAAACAGAGGACCTAGAGCTGAACGGTTAGTCTAGTTCAAGACTGGAGGGATGTAAATCTCTGACAGCCTTCCTAGGACTCAAAATGGATGAAAGGACTGGGAACTTATAACTGAATTCACTCAAAAGATTTCAGCAAGGTTTTTCATGTTTCTCTGTACAGAAAATCTAGTTTCTTTTTAAAAAATATATATTTTATTGATTTTTTACAGAGAGGAAGGAAGAGTGATAGAGAGTTAGAAACATTGGTGAGAGAGAAACATCGATCAGCTGCCTCCTGCACACCTCCTACTGGGCATGTGCCCGCAACCAAGGTACATGCCCTTGACTGGAATCGAACCTGGGACCTTTCAGTTTGCAGGTCAACACTCTATCCACTCAGCCAAACTGGTCAGGGCCAGAAAATCTAATTTCTTAGAATCAGTGTTAACTGAGGGTTTGGAGCCCAAATTCTTGACAAATGACAAGTTACAAATGCATCAAAAAGCTAACCACGCTTGAATAATTCACAAACTTTCCTTCCCTTAAAAAAGAAGGCATATAGGCCCCTGAGAAAATGCTCCAGGGCAGCCATGGAACCCCATCTGAGAAGCATAAATATGGAACTTCTAAGGTGGCACAAATAGCTGGAATATCATAGGCTTAATGATATCTGTTTTCTATACAGTGAAAAGCCTAGTCAATAGTCAACAACTTCCATTTGCTGTAAATTATCTACGGAACATTCTCCAGCTAGAGGTCACATTTAAAGGCCAGCTTTAACACAAAGACCCTACCTGAGCTCCAACATTATTCCGCACTACCCATGTATTTCTTTTTGGTTAAGTAGATGTACCTCTATCTATTAAAGCAAGAACAATGAAAAAGACATAAGGGACACACATCCTCAGAAAGTTACTTGTCTCCCCAAATGAGGTCCTCTGCATGAAAAATGAGGGTGACATTTTGACAGCTTGTTATACTTGGATAATATCACAAGGAATCAATGGTTAAGAATATTATGCAGGATGCTTTACCTTATATATCTTAGAAATTTTAAAGGCATGGGCTGTGCGCCTCCTGATGACATCTGATTCATTCGTGGGAGGAAGTGGATTGTACAGTAAGGTTTTGTCATTTGGAAGAGGCTAAAAAGAAAGATACACTGTTTAAGTCATTGTTTTTATTGGGCTTATACAGAACAATGGACCATAGTGATTTCAGGCAAACACTATCTCCCAACCACCATATACATTTACTTCCTCCCTGACTCTCCTCACTTCAGGAAGACAGCTGTAGTCACTCTTCCTGCTGTACTGTAGAGGGGGGCGTATGAGGCAAAAAGAGCTTGGTACTCTGCCTGCAAGATCAAAGAGCCCAGCTGGGGCTTCCAGCAGTCTTGTCAGTAACACTGAGTGACAGGAATAAACTGGCATGTGCAGCAGGAGCTTAGCCCATGAAGATTCTGCTTTCTACACAATCCCCAACCAGGTCATAGCTGGCCCAGTGACTAAAGTTCTCCCCAGGAGAAATGGCCACACAACCACCTCCACTGACGTCACTGACACCTTAAGAGATGGCCTCTGACCAAGCAAGTGATATTTCATCTCTGATTTCCTTAGGAAATAGCTCTGGCCAGCAAGAGGAAGTGATGGACTTATCACCAATGCCTGGGGAAAAATATGGGCCGATCTGGACTGAGTTACAAAGAGGCAAGCGAGTGGGAGAGGCCCTTCCTGTATCACTCAAATTGCATAAGGCACTCGTCAGCCAGCTCTACTTCCCACACCCAGAGGACGCAGGGCCCATGAAAAGAGTTCCAGTGACACATCACCACGCACCCTCCTGTAGAGCCATCTGCTGCTTTCTCCATGTTCCTTCCACCCCCACCTTCACAGACATACAACACTGTGTGTGTTGCTTGTAATCTAAGCCCAAAGTGCCTTGCAGGCATGGCCACAGTTCTGTGCTCCCGAGAAAGAAAGGGCCTGCTCAGAAAAGACATAAATTTGCAGTGAATCAAAACAGCAGCTGGCAGAGGATGGAATCTAGAACTGAAAAAAATGCCCACCTAAATCATAGCTGGACTTTTTTTTTTAAGATCTTAAGACCAACTCTTCAAGCGTGCAGATAGTGTCTGAGTACATACAGCCTAGGGACATATGTAGTCCAAACCACAGTCTGTACCTCCTTTGATGAAACCACGTTATTCAGCCACTCAGAGTGCAAAGGTGGAAGGGAGTTAGCCAAATCAATGGTTTCCCCCCTCAATGAGGGTCATTTTTTGAATAGTGACCTAATCACTTTCCCACTTAAGTTTATGTACTCAATAGGCTAAACAAAGAAGTGGTCAAATTAGCAAAAATCAGTACACAAAGGCCCACTCCTTCCCTGGAAGGCTCAAGAATGTGGGAACAAAAACAAGGAATCTGCAAAACAAAAGGCTTCTCTCCTCCAAAGAATATAGCGGGAAAATTTTATTCTGATTCTCCTTCCTGTAATTTATTTATCTCTTGCTTTTAGAACTTGCAGTTTCTTAAAGAAGATTTGGTGAGAGCAAGGGTGAAGTGGCAAAGAACTCACCAACGACTTGTCGATGATGCAGAACATGTAGGCATCGTGGAGAAGAATGTGCATTGGTCTCTCGGGATGAAAACTGATGTGTGTGATGGGAGTATCCCTTTGGAGCCAAAGGTGATGAAACCCCTGCTTCTGGATGGTCCGGCTCCATGCTGTATACTGTTTGTCTGGGATGCTATATTCAAATATCTGAGGAATAACATTATATGGAGGAAATGCTGGCTTGTATCCAGAAAGACCAGAAAATATCTATATAAATCTTGAATATGCCATCTTCAGCCTTATGCTTTTTCACTATTCTTTTTTTAATAATAAAAAAAAAACTTAAGGTAAATAAAAGATTAAATAATTAAACAGCATAGAAAGGTTTATAATGAAAAGTCACCCTGTAATCTTTACATCTCTCCTCCCCAAGACAAAAGTAGCCTATTTTTCTTGTTTATATCTTTTCAGAGATATTTTATGCATATAAGACACACAATGACTCATATCAATATAGGTCACTCATGCCCCTTTGAAGAACCCCTTTGAAGAACACATAATAACCCACTCACTTTTTGGATGTACCATGATTTACTTATCTAGTCTGTTTAATAGACGTTAAGATTGTTTCTAATCTTTGGCTACAGCAAACAAGGCTGCAATGATTATCTCTGTATCAATGTCTTTCTGTACAACTGAAAGCATATTACCTGCAGGAAGAACTTTTAGAATGGGAACTTCAAATCAAAGATTATGTGCATTAAAATTTTTTATAGATATTGCCAAAATGTTCTCTAAAGAAGTCATACTAATTTCTGCAATGTATGAAGTGCTGTTTCCCTATACTCACACCACATGTATTATCACCTTTATTTATCTTTGCTAATCTACCAAGTACATAAACCTCTCCCACTAGTTTTAATGCCTGAAGAACTTATGGGTCCAACTGCCAGTAAAAGGAATCAGGTGGACATGATGCTAATATGTGACAAAGGAGGTAGCTTCACTAATCTTTCAGTCTTTGGTTAAGGACGCAGATCTATGAAATTGAAAAGAGAGATTTCATTTTTTTTGGCTAGAATGTATATGTGTATGCATGTATGAGTGTAAAACCATTAATCAAAGTAGCACACACCATTTTCCCGGAAGTCTACTTAAATGTGCTTCTCGGATCACATTTAAATCTTTCCAGTGAGTAAGGTATTACCATGGACATTTTTCAGATGAAGTCGGGGTAATTTCAGAGTATGTTCTATAGCTCAGGTATTTTATAGATCTTCTTAAAATGAAAATCTTCTCACAACTTAGTATGGAAAAAAGCAGTAAGCTAAGCATTAATTATGGCTGATATTAGATACCTGATTTCCTCACCTGCAAAAGTGAAGGTTAATTATATTGATTTTTAGTCACTTTCAACTCTCAAAATCTTATTCCATCTCATATCCAGTCTAACACCTGAGTTCATGTTCTCTCTAGCCTAAAAGGACCTTTATATCATCCAATACTTTCAAAGAAAGGGTCTTACAAAATTATCACCTCAGCTTCTAGGCTACCATCCAGCAAAAAGGAATTGGAAAGCATTGGAATCTCTCACCTGCTGGTCAGAATGAGCGATGACAAGGTTGTTGGTTTTGGGGGCTACGGCCAGAGCCGTCACAGGGAAATTGTAAGCAGGAACCGTGCAGTGAAGCTGGGAAGAAGCAGACACAAAAGGCAACTCTATGTGATACCCACACCAGGAAAGACTGGCTGGTCTAAGGCAATTGTTTTTAAATAGTATCCCTGGAACTCAAAGGGTCCCATGAAAGTTCCCATGGCAGGCATTTCTCCAATGTGTCAGTGAAATTTAATCTCATTTTTAAAAAAAGTTTAATTGCTTACAAAACTGACAGCATTTGCAAAATAAAGCTTTCCCTGCTGTCTTGATATCAATATAAACCGATCATAAATATGTCATTAAACAGGGAATCTACATATCCACACTGGATTTAAAATAAATCAATGCTGCCATGGCCGGTGGTGCAGTGGTCAGAGCGTCGAACCATGCACAGAAGAGTCACGGTTCAAATCCCGATCAAGGAAATCTGGGTTGCAGGCTTGATCCTCAGCCCAAATTGGGGCGACTGTGGGAAGCAACCAGTTGATGTGTCTCTCTCACATTGATGTTTCTCTCTCCAACTCTCTCGGGAAAGTAATGGAAAAATATCCTCCAGTAAGAATTAACAACAAAAAAGAAGGAAATCAATGCCTAGGCATGGACATTTATGTATAATTGCAAGGCATGTGCACCACTACACAGGACAGTCTTAAATGCCAGGCAAGCCTCAAAGAGCAACACACCCTTCCTACAATGTAATAAAGATTAAGTTGTGTACTTAACAGGCAAACCCATTAAATGCAGCAATCTGGCATCCTATATAATAAAAGCCTAATATGCAAATTGTTCAACTGGGAGTTCGACCACTCGCTATGATGTGCGCTGACCACCAAGGGGTAGCACGGAACCTTGCAGGCATCGGCAACATGGCGTTGGCAGCAGGCAGCATTGGAGGTGCTGCTGGCCTGATGGGCCCTGACAAGAGCGGGACCATGGCAGGATGATGGAGCAGGTGAACAGGTGGCACCAGTTCCAGGTAGATGTGAGTGGGGCCCCAGTAGCCCTACCAATCGCCCTGCAGATGGCAACCAGTGGAGGCAGGAGGGGGGGGGAGCGGGTGGTGAGGCTGCCACCCAGCTTCCAGATGCTGAAGGAGCCGGGGAAGAGGGGGGTGTGGGGGGCCAGCTTGGGAGGAAGGCCTCGGCCCTGACCAATTGCCCCACAGATGGCGACCAAAGGCTAGCAGGCCCCGATTGCCTGATTGGGGCTAGGCCCCGGACTGGAATGGGGAACTGGGAGTGGGTGGTGGCAACCAACTTCCCGCAGTGCCCAGGTCCAGGGTCTGTGACCTCTTGCCGGCTACCTGGGGGCAGGGATGACTGGGACAAAGATGCGGTGAGAATGAGGGGTGTCCACCAAGCTCACTCTCACTCCCCCTGCTACTCTCCCCCCAGGACACCAGGGCTCGAGTGCCGGGGCACGCATGAGGAGCCCGCCCCACACCCACACGGCCTCTTCAGGGTGAGCCAGGCAGCAGCCATTGGGACCACAGAAGCCCGGGCTCCCTGTGGGTTCATGTAGGAGCTACTCTGTGAGGCTGGCTGGGAGGAGCGCACTGCTCGCCTGGCTTCTGTGCGGTGCTGCTAGGCAGCCCAGAGGCCCATGCTGTGCCCCGCCCACAGCATCCAGCCACTTTCCATGTGGGGACTCGGTGCTGTGACTCAGACGGAGGGGGGCGTGCGGGGACCCAGGTGCTGCCCAAGGCCCAGAGGTCAGCTTCAATTGTTGCCAGGCTAGGGACCACACCAGTGCACAAATTTCATGCATTGGGCCTCTAGTTGTTCCATAAACTTAATGCTTATCCCAAGTTTTGGGTGGTTCTTATCTGACTTTTATGATGAAGATTTGTAAGGGAACACTAATGATTCAAGGAGTGAATGACAATATCATTACTGATTCATGAAAAATGCCTTACTGCTACTCCTTTGTCAAGTTTCTGGTTCTGTTTAATTTAAAACGTACCTTGAGATTGCAAGGCGAACTATTAAAAGGAAATTGTTACTACTTGTAACTATTCACCTTGGTAAATAAAAGATTTCCTTTCCAAAATGTAGAAATAACCTAGATGTAAACTCATCACTCATAAGTCCTTAATTTCAAATTTCTGTGCACGAGTGGTTTCAGCACTCACTGATTGATTTTAATATGGCAGATTATAGCTTTTAGACTCCAAACAAGTAAAACAGGAAAAAATTTTGGTTAAAAAAAAAAGCCTAGTAATTTTCCAGGTCATACCAATAGTGTCTTTTGTTTGCTGCTACTAACCCAAAGCTTACCTTTAGACGTTTCACATTGTACACATGGACTCCAGCACTGGTGCCCGATGCAGCTAACCAATTCCCATCTGGACTGACCGCCAAAAGACACATGGACTCCACTGTCCCTGAGGGGACAGAACAACAGTTAAGTCTGAATTCAATTCCACAGCCAATCCTGCTTTGATGATGGCAAAAGCCAGTAAGATCCTCAGTTTTAAATTACTAATAGGATTTCTTTTTTTAAAATACATATTTTTTTTATTGATTTCAGAGAGAGGAAGAGAGATAGAAACATCAATGATTAAAGAAAAATCACTGATAGGCTGCCTCCTGCCTGGGGATTGAGCCTACAACCTTGGCATGTGCCCTGACCAGAATCGAACCATGACCTCCTGGTTCAGAGGTGGACACTCAACTACTGAGCCATATAGGCTGGGGATTAGAATAATTTCTTGATAATTCTACAATTAAGTTTTAGATAAGTTAATCTATTTTCATTTAATAACCACTCTTCATATAAAGAGGAGCCTGAGAGATAAACATGAAGGCATCACTGCTCAGGCCTGAATGAGACACTGCCTACTAAGGAATGAAGAACCAAGGTAGCAGCTACCACTAAAATCTATACTTTGTTTTAATCATTGATCGGCTGCCTCCTGCACATAGGGATTGAGCCTGCAACCTAGGCATGTGCCATTGACCAGAAATGAACCCAGGACCCTTCAGTCCACAGGCCAACGCGCTATCCACTGAGCCAAACTGGCTAGGACTCTACCAAATAGTTTTTAATCAAAGTTAGGGACAAAGAGCCAATTCAAGAGGCTTGAAGCATATCTTCAATTTATTGGGATGCTTGCTATATATTTAGCACTAAGGAAGCAAGGGCATATATGAGTCATCTTTGTCATCAAAAGATTTTAAACCAATCTAGCAACATAAAGACTCATGCAGGATAAAAATCAGACAGTGATGCTATATGCCAAAATACATGTTGCTATAATACCCTCAAACAATGAAAAAGCTCTAATTCAAGACATAAGCCAGATGCTAAAAGGATGGGTGAGATAGGTAGAAAAAGATGAACAATGTGAGCTAAGTAACAAGAACTGAAATACACAGGCTGGAAGACTGTGAAGAAACCAACCTGACTCTAAAGGGGAAGTGAGATAAGAGAAAAAATAAAAGTGTGTGTATAGCCCTAGCTGGTTTGGCTCACTGGATAGAGCGTCGGGCTGTGGACTCAAGGGTCTCAAGTTTGATTCCAGTCAAGGGCATGTACCTTGGTTGCAGGCACATCCCCAGTAGGGGGTGTGCAGGAGGCAGCTAATCGATGCTTCTCTCTCACTGATGTTTCTAGCTCTCTATCCCTCTCCCTTTCTCTCTGTAAAAAATCAATAAGATATATTTTTAAAAGCGTGTGTATATAGATATTCTAATCTAATAAGAGTAATATGCAAATTAACCACCTCTCCAGGGCACCTAAGCCACACCCACCAGCCAAGCCACACCCACTAGCCAATCACAGTGGCTGTATGCAAATTAACCCAGCCAAGATGGCGGCCAGCAGCCAGGGAGCTAAACAGCAGGCTTCCATTGCAACTGCCTGCCTAGGCTGGCTGAGCCTCTGCTCAGGGTAACAAT
>PVJC01011662.1:0-41078 GCA_004026665.1 Murina feae
AAAGGGCTTCAGGGTTAAGTTCAATTCTGTCCTTGCCCTTATAGAGCTTATTTTCTAGACACAGATCCTTTTTCAGGGTCACTGTTCTAGAGTATTCTTTTCCTATTCTGCCTGTTTCTCCCAACTCACTACTTTTCCCCTTCAGGTAAAAGCTTCATGTGTTTGATTCATCACCAACTCTCCACCACTTTGGTGCCTGTTATTCACTCCCACAGCACTTTTTACACTTTTCCTTCACAGCATTTATCAAATCCATTATTCAGTTAATATTTTTCTCCAAATTAGACTTGTAAGTGCCACAGGGCCAGAATTCTATCTGCCTTATTTCACATCTGCATCGTTGGCACAAAACACATAGACCAGCACATTCTAAGTGACTGGTAATTTTGGTTAAATTAGGTAAATACTTAGTGAAAGGAAACAAATATTTATCTCTTAATGAAAACTTTACAGGAGCAAATTCTAGTATATTACAAGAATAATTCCCCCCGCCCCCCGCATTATAGCAGGAAGAATAAAGTAGAATAAGTCGTTTGTATACACAATAAATCTGAAATGAGAAACACTTTTTCAAATATTTTCCTACAACATCAGAAAATACAATCCAAAGTACAGAAATTTCTGATTAAACTCATGTACCAATTCATTCATTCATTCATTCACACATTTATCAAACACCTGCCATATGCCAGGCACTATTATGGACACAACAGTGAACTAAGTCTCTGCCTCATAGAGCTTACTCTCCTATAAGAAAAGATAGAAAATAAGCTAATATACAAATACATATATGTCAGGAGGTAGTAAGATAAGGGTATTAGCATGAAAAGTTGGTCTTTTATAGATAGTGTTGGGTAAAGTTTGTCTGAAAAGTTGACCATTAAGCAAAGACCTCAAAAAGTAAGAGAACAAGCCATTTGGGAGAAAAGCACTTCAGACCTAGAAAACAGTTTAAGTACAGAGGCTTGAAGCAGGAGTCATTTAAAGACCAGCAAGAATCACAGCCTGGCTAAAAAGTAATGGTAAAGGGAAGAGTGAAAAGAGATAAGGTAAAGGAATACTAGGGACTAGATCATGAAAAGTTCCATAGACCATAATTTGGACTTCCTCTTTTATTCTGGGCAAAAAAAACCAAAAAACCATACGGGAACACTTTTACAAAAGACTGAAGAAATCTGACCTGTTTTAAAAGAGCATTTTGGATGTGGTGTAATAAGCACTATAATAGAATGAGGTAAGTATGGACGCAAAGATACCTATTAGGAAGCTAATGCAATAATTTAGGTAAGAGGTGATGGTGGCTTGGATTAGGATGATTGTGATAAGAGTCAGATAAAGTGACTAGATCCTGTACACATTTTGAAGGTAACAGTTTGGATAGAAGTGTGACTGAAAAGAGAGGCCAAGAAGAAAAACTAATTTGGAATCTGGATCAACATGGGTTCAAATCCTAACTCTGTCCTTTACAAACCATTAAACCTTAGACAAATTACTTAACTTTCTGAAAGTCTTAGTTTACTCCTGTGCAGAGTAGGGATAACTGGTACTTCTTGGGTATTTGTGAAGATTATGGTGAATATAATATGTAAGGAATTTGGCACAGTTATAGCATGTTAAGCAATCAAAAAATGGTAGCTCTTGTGACTATCATTTAATCTAATCTAATGAAAGAGTAATATGCAAATTAACCATCACTCTGAAACACCTATGCCACACCCAATAGCCAAGCCACACGCACCAGCCCATCAGAGTGGCTGTATGCAAATTAACCCAGCCAAGATGGCGGCCAACAGCCATGGAGCTAGAGCAAACAGGAGGCTTCCGTTGCACCAGCGATGGAGTTGAAACTGCCTGTCTAGGCCGGCCGGACCTCTGCTCAAGGCAACAATGTTTCCATTATAGAAGCTACAGAGCTGAGCAAACAGGAGGCTTCGTTACCTGACTAGGCTCTGCTCAAGACAACAAAGTTTTAATTATAGAAGATAAATAACCCCCCAGAAACCTGATTCCAGCCAGCCTCGCTGGGACGTTGGGTCAATGGGAGGTGTGGCCAGCCTGAAAATGGCCCTCAGTCCCTCACCCAGGCTGGCCAGGCACTCCAGTAGGGACCTGAACGCTGAAGGGACTGTGGGCAGCCTAAAAACGGCCCTCAGCCCCTCACCCAGCTGGCCTCACCCCCATGGGGTGAGGGTCCCCACTGGCGGGCTTGGCCAGCCTGCAAACAGCCATCAGCCCATCACCCAGGCTGGCCAGGCACGCCAGCAGGTGGACATCCCCCTAGGGGTCCCAGACTGCGAGATGGCATAGGCTGAGCTGAGGGACCCCGTCGAGTGCACAAATTTTTGTGCACCGGGCTCTTAATTTTATATAAGACTGTTAGACAAGTTATACCTAAGCATTATTTATTCTATAATAACACAAAAAAGGGAATCATCAGTGAATATTGTTCATTATCCCCCAAATCACTGAACATTTGACTAATATATATTAAAAACTGTGAACCATATAATAAAAATTTTAGTCCCAACCTTGGGCCTAAAGAATCATCTACTATTGTGGCACTGATTCACACATTTTGCAGGTAAGAGTAAAGGATAAAATAGATGATTTAGGCAGGCAGCATGGTAGGAAAACAAGGTAGATAAGTAGTTAAAAGATCTAAATTTTAGTTCAAGATCTGCTATTAACTAAGGAATCCTATGTAAGTCACTGAATCACTTTTGGGCTTTAGTTTTCAATGAATAAAATAAAAAGTTTGAATTCTTTCCTACTGTTTTCCCTATCTTTCTGTATTAAAGTATTTTTACTGCACAACAAATTTATTAAGCATTGACTACCTTATTCTGTTTTTCAAAAAAAATATTTTTATTGACTTTAGAAAAAGAGAGGAAGGGAGAGGGAGAGAAACATCAATCAGTTGCCTCCCACACACACCCTGACCAGGGATGAACTTGCAACCTGGGTCTGTACCATGACCAGGAATCAAATCGGCAACCTTTTGGTACATAGGACGATGCTCAACCAACTGAGCCACACCAGCCAGGGAAACTACTTCTTTATTTCATTTAAATTATCTAAAAGTAGCCCTTGCCAGGTTGCTCAGTTCATCAGAGCATCAAAAGGTTAGAGGTTCAATTCCCAATAGGAACACATACAGGAGGCAACTAATCGATGTTTCTCTCTCACAACAATGTTCGTTCTCGTTCTTTCTCTTTCTCTCTCTCTCTCTCTCTCTCTCTCTCTCTCTCTCTCTCTCTCTCTCTTTCTTCTTTTCTTTCCTTCCTTTCTTCTTTTCCTTCCTTCCTTTCCTTCATTCCTTCTTTTTTTCCTTTCTCTCTGTCTCTCCTCCTTCCTCTCTTTCTGAAATCAATAAAACATATCCTTGTGTGTGGATTTTTTAAAAATTACCTAAAAGCATATAGCTACATATAAACAAATAAAAATCAATAACAATTTCTTCCTATTTTAAATATTATAAATATAGCTCTCATACCACATTCCATCATATATTCATTGACTAAGAAATGCCTGAATAGATAGTATCCTGGGATTCCTTCTCATGTTAAAATTTCAAGATGTTAGGGCACTTAAACAATGTAAGATAACATTAAATTATTATAAATATAAAGTCTAAGGCTATAATTATTTGTATCTTTTAATGTGGGAAAAGATACATGTTGTTTTCTTGAAAAACATCTGTAAAAAATTTAAGAATAATTTTGTTGCAAGATACTACAAATAGCTTACTTGTAAAAAGACTTGTGGAAAATCATTCAGGACTGACTCAAGTAATTCAAGGCCAAATGTTCGAGTCATTTCTGTCATGCCTACTAGCCAGTAAGGGGCATCAGCATTAACCAACTGACAAAGATCCTAGAAAAATAAGTCAAACAATAAATAAAAAATGAAACATCCATATGCTGGAATAAAAGACTTTTTTTTTTCAAAACAGTGTTTATAAAATTTTTAAGAATTTCTTCTTATACTGTAGTTGTTTTCACTCTTAGAAACTAAACATTGGTAATTCAAATTTTAACAAATTGTATACTTGATTATATAGGTAAACTTTTAAAGAATCATATAACTACTGACAATAGAATACACAGATAAATGAGTCATTCAACTATCGACTCTACAGAGTACACAGATTAATAAATCATAACTGTCAACACTATACAGAGTACACAGATAAATTAATCTAACATTCTTTTAATGAAAATCCACCTAAAATAACCATTTGATGACAAAATTAATAAAATTTTCAGTACAAATAAATTATATTTTACTTAAAAGATTTATTCACAACAAATAATGTAAAAATCAGGTATTTTTATATAAATTATATTAAGTAGACCAATTATTTAAATTTTCCTGTAAAGGAAATTATTTTATATGACTAGTCATCCTTAAGTCACCTCTTTTATAGCTGTGCATTTAACTCATTTAATTTCCTTAAAACATAACATTTTGTCACATTAATTAGCTCTTTGATGTTTTAGAACTTTACTGAAATATTACTTTGACACTATAAAATTTGACAATCTTAAAAATGGATACTTTAAAAAATAAATCACAAAATTCAAAACCACATATGATAATAAAAATTATTTTTATTAACTGAAATACCTGGAAAAGCATATATGCATCTTTAGCACAAGGCTTGAGAGTACTGACAGATCTTCTGTTACTATTGGCTTGAACCAGTGCTGGTTGTTCTATATCTGCAATCAAAGTAAGTTTTAGGAGTTCATAATGATCTTTATATAAATCAAATACTGCATACTATTTAAAAGGCATGCTTAAAATAAACGTTTGTTTACAGAATTATGAACTTTAATTATAAGTTCAGAACATGCCTCAAAAATGAAAAAAATTGGTAATCTATTTTTATACAAAATGTCATAAATATCACTGTTCACTGACTTATATTCATTTTAACAAGTTTACCCACACATTTGATCTTCCACATCTCCCATTATCTAGCCCTTTATTTCGTGAATCTGAAATTCACATGATCTTTAAATGTGCCTTTAAATATTAAATAAACATATAAAAGTTTACCACCATAGTTAATTCCTTTATCATCTTGCCATCTTAAAGAGAAGTAACTGCTTGATCTGCCACAATAACTATGTCAGTTGTAAGTACAGTATCAACTTGCTAAGAGTCAGCTAGATTGATGCTTCCCAAGTCAGCACTTCTTTAAATATTAATAAAACGTTATTCACTGTAAATTGACAGTCTGTTTTGAATAAATGTTGACTTAATGACTACTTGAAAAGAAAGACGTTCTAAGTATATTCTACCTTATTAGAAAGTATTAAACGAGAAGGCAGTCGTTAGTGATGCACAGCTAAAATTCCCAATCTAGGAATTATATTGAGGTTATGAATATATAGAACATTCAAATTGGAGAACCGCCCTGTTTTATCCTCTAAGTTTAATTTCCTAATATTTCAAACTGCTAGAATTCCAACTGCATTTCCCATAGGAAAAATGCAGAAAAATCAATATACTAAAGTCAGTGGAAGTATTCTAATAAAACAACAGATTGAGAATGCCTAAAACTAAATGTAAAAAATCTGACCAATGGTTAATATCAGGTTAAGTGAAATAATTATTGGAGTAGGCAGTATTCCAGTAATTTTTACCAGTATTAACAAAAGAATCTAATATAATAAAAGAGTAATATGCAAATTGACCATTGCCTGAGACACCTAAGCCACGCCCACCAGCCAAGCCACGCCTCCCAGCCAACCAAAGCAGCTGTATGCAAATTAGCCCAGCCAAGATGGAGGCTGGCAGCCATGGAGCTAGAGCAAACCAGAGGCTTCTGTTGCAACTGCCTGCCTAGGCTGGCTGAGCCTCTGCTCACGGCCACGCCCACCAGCCAATCAGAGCGGCTGTATGCAAATTAACCCAGCCAAGATGGAGGCTGGCAGGGCGGCTCTTCACTGGGAGCCTCCTCAGCTGGCATAGCTGTGCCAGGTATGTCAGCTCAGTGGGAGGAGAGTCCGGCCTAGGGACTCCTTGGGGCATCCAGGAGAGCGGGTCCTCCACGGGGCATGCAGGAGCAGCCATCCTGGGTCCGCTGCTGCTTGGCTCTGCCCCCGGGGGCCTCTGCAGGGCGTGCGGGAGCGTCTGCTGCACAGTGCGGAGAATCCGAAGCCAGTCCGCTGCCCAGCTCCACCCCGGGTGTGTTTGCTCAGCAGTAGGGCCCCACCGAGGGATCCTCCACCAGCGTCCGCCCCTGGCTCGCCACCCGGCTCTGCACCAGGTGTGTCCCCTTAGCAGTGGGGGCCCACCAGGCGTGTGCGATCATGGGCCCTCTGGTGGGAAACGTCCAGGCCTGCACTCACCAGCCCTCCCACCCCCCAGTGCACGAACCTTGAAGGGGCTGTGGGCAGCCTGAAAATGGCCCTCAACCCCTCACCCAGGCTGGCCAGGCATGCCAGCAGGTGGACATCCCCCCCAAGGTGTCCCAGACTGCAAGATGGCACAGACCGGGCTGAGGGACCCCCACCCCCCGAGTGCACAAATTTTTGTGCACTGGGCCCCTAGTCTCTAATAAAAAACTGCATGATATCAAAAGTTTTAAGAAAAAAACTATATAAAGAAAAAAGTAGTTTAATCTTTTGCTTCCTGACTATATAAAGCAAAAAGATTGCTCATGATAGCACCTTATAATCTTTTCAGCTAACCATGAAAAAAAAAAATTTGTTTTATATCTAATAAGAATAATAAATGGGGAAAAAACATAATTTCTATAGTTAAAAGTTATCAAATTAGAAAACTGTAAACAAATTATCTGCCTGCTCTCTGAAAGGACATGTTTCTAAGTTTTTAGGAAACTTTTTAAATAACAAAAAAAAGTAAAAAATTACAATATATTTGATAAAAATAGAGAAAGATTAATTTTTACATTATATAAATCTTAGAGGCCTGATGCACAAAAATTTGTGCACTCAGGGGGGTCCCTCAGCCAAGCCTGGCCTGTGCCCTCTCACAATCTGGGACCCCTCGGGGAATGTCGACCTGCTGGTGTAGGCCTGCTCCCCTGAGGATCGGGCCTAAGCTGGCAGTCAGACATCCCTCTGGCAGCCCAGGAGCCCTTGGGGGATGTCCACTTGCCAGTGGGGAGCAGGCCTAAGCTGCAGTCGGACATCCTTAGCACTGCTGAGGAGGTGGGAGAATCTCCTGCCACCACCGCTGTGCTGGCAGCCATCGGCCTGGCTTGTGGCTGAGCAGAGCTCCCCTGTGGGAGCGTCTTGACCACCAGGGGGCAGCTCTTGCATTGAACATCTGCTCCCTGGTGGTCAATGTGTGTCATAGTGAACCAGTCATTTCCAGTTGTTCTGCTGTTAGGGTCAATTTGCACCTTACCCTTTTATTACATAGGATAGAGGCCTGGTGCATGGGTGGGGGCCGGCTGATTTGCCCTGAAGGGTGTCCAGGATCAGGGTGGGGGTCACGTTGGGGTTCCTGGCCAGTGTGGGGGTCACGCTGGGTTTCCTCTTAGCAAGTTGATACTGTACCTATAACTGACATAGTAATTGTAGCAGTTTGCAGGCTGGCCATAGCCTCTTCAGGGTGGGGGATCTCTGCTGGGGTGCCTGGCCAGCCTGGGTTAGGGGCTGATGGCTGTTTGCAGGCTGGCCAAGGACCCCAGCGATCCAAGCTCCCAGGGAGGTTGGCTGGAAGCAGGTATCTGGGGTTTATTTATCTTCTATAATTGAAACTTTGTTGCCTTGAGCGGAGGCTACAGCCAGCTTAGGCTGGCCGGAGGCTTGGCTTCCTCCATCGCTGGGGCAACCAAGCCTCCTGCTTGCTCCAGCTCCTTGGCTGCCAGCCGCCATCTTGGCTGGGTTAGTTTGCATATAGTGGCTCTGATTGGCTGGGTGTGGCTTAGATGTAACAGAGTGACACCAATTCGCATGTTTCTCTTTTATTAGATTAGATTCCTTAACACATATTAATAATCAAGGAAAAAAATTCACATGAGGGAAGCCCACTCTTGAGAATTTACACTAAAGAAATAATTTAAATGGAAAAAATTTATGTAGAAAGACACTCAAAACAGTACCAAAATTTAGAACACAATGTTAAGTGTATAATACAAGACTAGTTCATCAAATTATAGAATACCAACAAAGTACAATTAGAAATATAAATGAAAATAGTCAACTTCTAGATGATAAAATTATGGGAGATTTGTTTTTTGAATTTCTATTATCAATAAAATATGGCTAAGATAAATATATTTTTTAAAGTATTCTCATTTTTAGGTAGCCTAGATTTACAGGGAAAAGGCTGAAAATCAGTAAATGAGAAATCATGGATATAAGAATCATCTACTGTCAAAAGTAAACAACTTTTGTCACTTTACCTCTGTGTCGTTCATCTTCAGCAACCATCCTCTCAAAAACAACAGTAACAACTTGTCGCACTGTAGCAGCAGCTGTATTATTGGTAATATTATCTTTTGTGAAATGTAGTCGAAAACAAAGAACAATTGCCTAAAAAAAACAAACAAACAATTTCATTTAGTGAAATAAGACTGAAGAACGTGACTACTATATTTTATCTGATGTAACCCAAAATTAAATAATTTATGTTTGGTTGTCTCCATCACAGATACCAAAAGCTCTATCCTTTCATACAATAAAACTACAGAAATCCTTATATTTTGAAAATATTCAAGTTCTTAGTAAATATATAGTCACATAAGCTTAGCTAAGATTATGTGAAATACACCTTTTACAATTTGGTTCTTTTAATATGTACATAATAAGGTGCTATGCTTTATTACCCCAGAATGACTTGCTTTACAACTAACATGTACTCAAAAGTTCATTATATCACTAAATCATCTGTAGAAATGCTAAAGTTGTTAATCATATAAAAAGATAAAATTTTAATTTTTAAAAGCAGTCCTTTTCTAAAGTCAACTTTATTAAATTATAATTTATGTAATAAAATGTATCCCTTCTAAAACTTATATTTGATAAGTTCTGAATCTTTATTCACTCATGAAACTACTGTCACAATTGAGATACAAGAAATTTCCATCACCCTAAAAGTTTCCTTGTGCTCTTTTACAGTGCATTTTCCCCTCTGCCCTTGGCCCAAGGCAACCACCCATCTGCTTTTTTAATTACTGACCAGCTGGCATTTTTTACAAATATACTTATTTGTGTCTGGTTTCTTTCACTTGCAATACTTGTGATATTCATCCATGTTATTCTTTGTATCAATAGTTTATACTTTTTTTATTCTTTCTTTTATCCTCACCTTATGACATTTTTCACTGATTTTTAGTGAAAGCAAAAGAAAGGGAGAGGGAGAGGGGGAAGGTGAGGAGAAAGGAGAAATCAATCAGTTGCCTCCGGCAAACTCCACTACTGGGGATCGAAACTGTAACCAAGGTATGTGGTATATGCCCTGAAACCTTTCAGTGTATAAGTCAACGCTCCTACCAACTAAGGCACATGTGCTAGAAATTTACTTTTTTGTTCTTGAGTTGCTTTCCATGGCATGGTTTATCCATTCTTTTTTTTTTTTTTTCCTTTTAGTATGTTTCTACTGATATTTTAGAGAGAGAAAGGGAGGGGGATAGAGAGACAGAAACATTGATTGGCTATCTCCTGCACAATCCCAATGGGGCTTGAGCCCACAACCCAGACCTGGGATTGAACCAGTGACCTCCTGGTTCATAGGTTGTTGCTCAGCCACTGAGCCATACTAGCCTGGCTGGGTTTATCTATTCATATTTATCCATTCACCTGCTGATGGACACTTGAGATGTTTTCCGTTTTGGGCTATGTGAATAAAGCTGCTATGAAAATTCATATACAAGTCTCTATGAGGACACATGTTTATATTTATCTTGGTTAACTAAATACCTAGAAGTGAAATGGCTGGATCATATGGTAAGTATAGGTTAAACCTTTTAAGAAACTGCTAGTTTTCCAAAGTAGTTTTTAATTTCTTATTCCCTTCAGCAATATATGTGAGTTCAGAACTATTACACATCCTCAACACTTGATATGAGCTATTCTACTGGATGTGTAATGTTATCTCCTTATGGTTTTAATTTGCTTTCCCTGATACCTGTTAAGGCTGAGCCAATTTCCATGTACTCAATAGCCATTTGAATATCTTATACTGTGAAGTTTCTGCTGAAATCATCTGTCCGTTTTGGAGAGTTACTTGTCTTTCAGATGAGTTATAAGAATTTTTTATAAACTCTAGATAAAACTCTTATCAGATATTTTTTAATATTTTCCCATTCTGTGGCTCTTTTTATGATTTATGGATTTTTTGCCACCTAAGAAATGTCTATCTACCCATGGTAGATTTTCTCCTATGTGTTCTTTTATAAGATTCCACTTTGAAAGACACATTTTTGGCCCTGGCTGATGTGGCTCAGTTGGTTGAGCATCATCCTATGCACAGAAAGGTTGCCAGTTCAATTCCTGGTCAGGGCACATGCCCAGGTTGGGGGTTCAGTCCCAGTTAGGGGGGTGTGCAGAAGGCAACCAATATTTCTCTCTCTCATCAATGTTTCTCTCTCTCTCTCTCTTTCTCTCTCTCTCTTCCCCCTTCTCTAAAACCAATAAAAACATATTTAAACAGACAAGCAAAAAAAGAAACGTTTTTAAAGACATTCTCATTTAAATGCTATATATAATCATATGAATTATATTACATGTTTCAAGGAAATAATTAAGCCTTTATAGCACTATTACTCTTTACATTTCAAATGCATAGAATTTTTTTACTTCATTTTTATCACAAAATATTACATTTCCAAATTAACCATATTAAAATCAATCTAATAATTATTTATAAAACTATAACCACTTTTTATTGCTTTGGTAGGTGAAATAATCTTTTATAAAATTTTAAAAATTACACACACACACACACACACACACACAATAATTTGATAGCCAAAAACCAAGAATTACATACAAAAGTATATACAGGATGGGGCAAAAGTAGGTTTACAGTTGTTCATGTGGCCAATAACACAAGAATAAGTGATAATACAAGAATAAACTCAGTGCTTTGCATTGTCACAACTATAAACCTACTTTTGCCCATCTTTTTATAAAAACACATAAAATATTTTATAAAGCAGGTATGAGATTAAAAGAATAAGCTATTTGCAATTAAGTAAAATTTCATTGTAATCTAAGAATGTCAAAAGTAACTAGAAAAGATACTCCCTAGAGTCAGTATACTTTTCTACTTTATAAGCCGTCCAGCCTTAAAGGCATGCTAATTATAACAAACTATTAGTAAAAGTCCAACAAATTTATTAAACAATAAGCCATTAATTAATGACTTCTTCATATTACTTTCTGTTCTTAAGAAATATTTCATAATTAAAAGAAAACTTTTTTGAGAGTGAAATAAATAATAGAGTAACTATTAATATATTTCAAAGAGGGTGGGAGTAGTAAAAAATGAGAAATACTTATTGTACATGCAACCTTATCTAATTTAAATGCCAAAAGGATGTTTTTTCAGCTATTTAATAGACAGGTTTAAACTATCTGGCTTACATATCATATACAGGTGAAATTATTTTTAAAAGGGGAAAAGGGAGAGCTATCAGAGGAATACTCAAGGTAGTTGTGGAGAACACTGATATCTCAAAATACATTTTTTTTCTCTTACTTTCCTCTTCCTCTATTTGTATTCCTCTGTTACTTTTCTTTTTCCATTTCCTCTTCATAACTAACCCTGTCAACTATACCCAAAGGGCTTTGCTTCATAACCCTAAAGTGGTTTCAATTTAACTCTGAGGAAATTAAGGCATCAGTGGTTTTTTAGCCTACAATGTCCATTATCACAATATCTACAGGGAAGTTACCTTTGGTTCAAATTAGGATTTTCTCTTTCTACCACCTTATTCAAATACTGTCTCAAGCACTTATGAACTTTGTCAAAACAGGTTTCCTACCTTAGAAAGTGCCTCGTCATGAACTACTGTATTAGTTGTTAAAAGAACAAGAACTGTTTGAAGTAGCTTAAGTTCTTCAAGACTATTTTCCATCAGCTGCCAAAGCATGTTAATTATATTTCCAGCTGCAGTCTGTAAAGTAATTATTTTAATTATTGTCAAATATAAGTAAAAAAAAATGGAAGTGCTTAAGTCCCTAAATAAAAAAGGTATACAAATATTACCTCACTTGGAATTTCATGATCACAATAACAAAACCTGTGTTTTAGATATATAGATCCAAACATGTCTCTAAACTAATTTGAGACTTACAACCAATTAAATTTCTTTTAAAAAATAAATTTCTTTAAAATACACCATTTCAGTATTTGCAAATAACAACAGTGCAGTTCTGAAATACATAGTCAAAATCAAAACTTGTTTACAACAATATTTCATCTGGACATTGATGAATAGGGACATATGCAAATTCTCTATGTGTCTGCTATTTCTTATCTATATACCATATTTTCTGGCGTATAAGACAGCTGGGCATATAAGACAACCCCCAACTTTTGAGAAGATTTTCCTGGGTTAAAAAGTCCGGATGGAGACCATATGCGGCACAAAAAGGAGCCGACCAGAGACACTTGTGGTCTCCATCGGCTCCAATGACGACCCGCGACTTTTGAGAAGATTTTCCTGGGTTAAAAAGTCATCTTATATGCCAGAAAATACAGTATATAAAAGCCTAAGTGACTGTTCAACCGGTAGCTGGTGTGCACTGACCACCAGGGGGCAGACGCTCAATGCACAGGCATGGAAACATGGAACAGACTGATGAACCTCAGGGGGAAGTGGGCAGGGGGGAGGGTGGAAAGAGATTAATCAAAGATCTTATATTCATACTAGAGGCCCAGTACATGGATTCTTGCACCAATGGGGTCCTTTGGCCTGGCCTTCAGGGATCAAACCAAAACCAGCAGTCCGACATCCCCTGAGGGGTCCAGGACTGCGAGAGGGTGCAGGTCAGGCCAAGGGACCCCACTGGTGCATGAATATGTGCACTGGACCTCTAGTATTATCTATGTTATAGGAAAAAATAAAATTCAACTTCAATTAACAGTATCTTTATAATCTCAATTATTTTTTTATTCTGACACTGTTTTGAATGCTATGCTAAAGGCAAAAGAATTTACCACTTCTATTAAAATATTTTAAACTAGAAGCTCAGTACACGAGATTCATGCACTGGGGGGTGGGGGTGGGAGGTGGTCCCTTAGCCCGACCTGCACCTTCTCACAGTCTGGGAGCCCTCAGGGGATGTCCAGCTGATGGCTTAGGCTCACTCCCAATGGGCCTAACATCCTTAGTGCTGCCACCGAGGTGGGAGAGGCTTCTGGCTGAACACCAGAGGGCAGCTCCTGCTTTGAGCATCTGCCCCCCTGGTGATCAGTACACATTACAGCAACCAGCTGTTCACCATTTGGTCGATTTGCATATTAGCCTTTTATTATATAGGATAGTACAAAGTTAAGGTTAATAGCATATTTAAACGAGGATATAGATTCATAATGATGAAATGTTGTTTCTTGTTTTATCATCGTAAGATTAGATAAAAACATTTAATTAATGAACAATAAATTTCACTTCAGATAATTTAGGAAACAGTCATGATTTTCCTTACTACCTTAAAAAATGTTTTATGACTTACTAGGGACCTAGTGCATGAAATTCATTCATGGGTAGGGTCCCTAGGCTTGGCCAGTGATCAGGATTGATCAGGGCCTTCCTTCTCCCAGTTGGCAACTGCTGGCTAGGACCCTCCTTCCCATGGCTGCCAGCTGGGGCCTTCTTTCATTCCACGACACCCACTGGTGATCACCGCACGTCATAGTTAGTTGTCAAAATCCCAGTCAGTCAAACTCCCGAGGGGACAATTTGCATATTAGCCTTTTATTATATAGGAGGATATTCTCTTCAGTGAAATGAAAATATGTGTGGTTCTTGGGACTACTTATACTATAAATGACTTGAAAAATGCACTTAAATCTTTATTATTTATGAGTACTTAATAATAAAATAATTTGCTAATATTTAAAATTAAGCCATGTCCTTCAAGCACATTGGTGGTCATAAAACTGTTTTACATTAAACATCAGGTATGTTTCATTCTCCCCCTGTGAAAACTGCTTTGATTCTTAGGTGCATAGTTCAGATAAAATCTTCGCATTACCTCAGATACAACTTCATGTGACATGAGTCTCTGAATGGCGGCCAAACATAGCTGAGTGATCTTCGGTTCCTTGGTTCCACAGCCCATTAGAAAAGGTTGAACAACCTCTGAGCTGTTCTCTTTTAATGCTTTATTTAGAACACATATAAAGTAAATTATTAAATCTAATTCATAAATAGCAGTACATTTTATATAATTACAACCAGTAATGATAATTTAAAAACTTTATGTAAAATAACATCAAAATAAAAATCAAGTATAAGAGTTAAAACACTTCAAATGGATATTATAATTTCATATCTAAACTACACCCCTTAACTATGGCTTTGCCATGCTTTTCTCCTGACACTCTATCACTGGTCCTTCTTATGGTGCTATATTCTATAAGGTCAACTTCTCAGAAGTTCTACCCTGCCTCAGAGAAGCATATCATTTCTTTAATAGTGCAGACAGGAAAATTTGAATAAAAATTCATATCATAGAGCAGAAAAAGTAATTTAAAATAGTATATGCATCATTCTACCATACTTCTGAATGTTCAGACACTCTCTATAATGATATTATACTAGAGGCCCAGTGCATGAAATTCATGCACGGGGGGGGGGCGGTATTCTTCAGCCTGGCCTGCATCCCTCTCACAATCCAGGACCACTAGCTCCTAACCACTTGTCTGCCTGCCTGCCTGATGGCCCCTAGCCACTCTGCCTGCCTGCCTGATCGCCCCTAACCACTTGCCTGCCCTCCTGCCTCTGTCTGCTTGCCTGATCACTCCTAACCACCTCTGCCTGCCTGCCTGATTGCCCCTAACTGCTCATCTGCCTGCCTGATCACCCCTAACCACTCGCCTGCCTGCCTCATCACCCCTAACCACTCACCTGCCTGCCTGGTCACCCCTAACCACTCTGCCTGCCTGCCTGATCCTCCCTAATCGCTCGCCTGCCTGTCTGATCACCCCAATCCCTCTGCCTGCCTGCCTGCTCGCCCCTAACTGTCTCTGCCTCGGCTTCATCTGAAAGGATGTCCGGAATGACATCCAGAAGGCTGTTTGGTTGTCCCATCTAATTAGCATATTATGCTTTTCTTATTATAGATGCCTTGCATTTACACAGCCTAAATTTTCTTCAAGAAATAAGCTCATTAAAAACAAAAACATTACTTCTCTTAATAATAAAACATTACTTTAAATTGGATACACATGCTGTAATTCCAAATCTTAATTTAACTCTTTCTACCAAGCCAATTCAGAAGTTTTAAAGTGGCAGCAAAATGTAAAAGGTTAGAAAATGGGTAAACTGAATTATATATAATAAAATTTATAAAATGAAATTAAATCAATACACATTGAATGACTACACAAAGATAAGACAGATTTGTCATCCTCTGGGAATTTTAAATAAATTTGAAATTTCCCATCCTCTGGGAAATTTGAATAAATAACAAGGAATTATGAATCAAAAACACATTAAACTTATATGTTTTCAGTATATGCTTTCAAAGGTACTATACACATCAATTATTTTTGAGATTAAAACATGTAATACATACCAATCTGAATTTTAACAAGTTTTGCCAAAGAAATTATAAGAAAGTCATCCAGAATAACCATTATAAGAATAAAACCAATGTTAACATGAATTTTGTTTAAATCCATACTTTTATGCTCCCAAAACTCCCTTTATGTATGGTAAATAAAGACTACAATTTCTTACACCATGGCCTGTAAAGCCCCTCAGTATGTCAGAATAAACTGGTGAGTTAGAACAGCTAAGAGATGGCAAAAATGACTTGCAAAGAACAATTTCCAAAAGAGTTCCCTTGCCTTATTTCCTTGCTTTCTTGTGCATAAAGGTTTTGTTCAAATGCAGAGACATAAATTTTCCATAACAATGTCTCCAAACATTTATATGAATTCTTAAAAGATGACAATAAAGCTCTGATGTGGTAAATATCCTGTCATATAAGAGCTGAACATTTCTAATTATTAAATATTGTTCAGGCAAATAAGTTTCAATAGTAACAAGCTACATTTATAATTTTTAGAATGTTAGCATGTGTTTCTCACTTGGTATTATAATAATCAAATAAGAGTTTATATGACATGACTTGGCCCAAGCAACAAGTATGTGGTACAGCCAGAATTGGAAAATGTCTTCTAACTCCTGAATCCACTATTTTTTCCACTTTATATTGCCCCTATTTAACATAGAAAGGACCTGATTCAAATAGAAGAGTTAAAAGTATCTAAGAAGAACCAATGATCTGCACTTTAGAGTTGTCTGCCTTAAGTCTTCAGATAAATGCAGGAAAGGGATCCTATCTTCATAGAAGGAAAAACAATGTGTTTTCATAGAATGGCTAATGACAATGGTTTCAAGACATATACATAATCTCTCAAGAGAATAAATCAATGCCAATTAATTATGATACAGTGCTAATTTGTCACTTAAATTTTTCCTTATAATTTCATCCTCTAGCATCCAGGCCATCAAGAGCACTGGAGATGCCTCATTTATTGACAGAGTACTTCACTATTGTCAAATCTTAATAACACCCATGTTTTGATGTTGGCGCTTACTTACCATAAGACATTAACAGAAAGTTTGTGTACAATAACTAAGGTGACATTTTACAAAACAATTAAACTTAATGTGATAACAATGCACATAACAGATGTGCTAATAAGAACAACTATAAATACATTCACATATGCAATGAAAATAAACAACTATAACACTACCTAGCCTACAGTGATTCTTAGATGCCATCAATTGTATGATGCATACCAATTTCGGGAATATTAAACTGAAAAAACTGCATCTTCAAATGAATAAAATAAGGTGAGTTATAATGAAATGGTGTATCCATTTCAGTCACAGTTATCCAGGTCTATCAAGCTGAGATAAACTTAAGATAGTAATAAAAAATAATTTTTAAAAACTTCCTTTTAATATAACTCAATCAAATATCTCTTGTCTCCTTCCCACTTTTTTCCCCTCCCACTTTATATGACAATATAATAGTCAAAAGGCAAGTTTCTATAATAGCAGAACAGATGATCAACAAAAAAATAAATCTACTGATCTATTCTGTCTCTTGAAGCATAATGTGAAAAGCAAAAACATATTCCTCATATCCAAATCGCAATGCAGTAAGATAATGTTCAGGGGGGGAAAAGCTACTGGTTTTTTTCTTTTAAAAATGACA
Source organism: Murina feae (assembly GCA_004026665.1). Lineage (NCBI taxonomy): Eukaryota > Metazoa > Chordata > Mammalia > Chiroptera > Vespertilionidae > Murina > Murina feae. The sequence continues at coordinate 17,391 of PVJC01011662.1, forward strand.
GCTGACCTAAGAAGCAGAAATTAATCTTAGTCTTCTATATGAGAGAATAGCTGCTCTCCTTTTGTATATAATATTTTTAATGACATACTATTTAAGCATAGTTTTATATAAAAACCTTATGGGTATAAATGCTGCCCAGCAATATAAATGACATCTAACTTGATTTAACCATTTTTTTATCAGCCCAGGAAAAAAGAAAAAGGTCAACTCTTTTTAATCAAAATTCTCTATTTCAATTTCCATTAAAATTTAAAGATAGCTTCTGGGGGCCAAAAAAAGATTATTTTCTACCTAAGTCCCTTAATAGGCATAAATTCTTTGACTGAATAACACTGTGTATTTAATAAATATATTTTATGTCCAAATTTTATAACTATGAGTACAAATGATGCACTTTCACACACCTGAAAGAGGTCCAGCAGGTCCCCATATCCTAGGGGTTTCCTTGCTCTGAGGAGTTTCACTGCATAATTGCAGTTTTTATCCTGGAAAAAAAGAATTAAACTAGGATACCCCACTATGAATAACACTAATAGGGACTAATAAAAGTTTTATTATGATGAATTTTAATGGTCATTAAATAACAAATTATAATTTTTATGGAAGAAATAAGATGTGATGTGAAAACAATTGCTATCCTCAAAACCCTTAAAATCTATTTAGGGAAAAGACTGATATTACTAATATTTTTAAAAATCTAATGGTTCAAAAGGTCTGAAAATGTTTTAAATTCAAGAATTGAAAGACAAAAGCATGGAGAGTCTCATATTAAAAGTACATTATTGAAAAAGGAAGGATTATTCAACAAATGATGTAGGTACAATTAGTAATTTTGCAAAAGAAAATAAAATCTAGGTCCTCATGTTATCCCATATGTTACTAAGAAAAAAAATCAAACTGCAGAAAAACTAGAAAAAAATAAAAACTATGTGTTGGGAGAAGGGCTTCCTAAGCAGAGAGCAACAAATCAGAAAGTTAGATTATCCTAATATATAAAAACTCTGGGTCTGTCATGACCAAAGGCTTGACCAACCAGAAGTCAATCCCTCAGTCAGCGCTGGGTTGCCGTGGTGACCCAGAATTGACTGCTGCAGCAACAGGCGTGGTGACCAGCACTGACTGCTGAGGGGGCTGCGAATCAGGCCTGGAGAGAGGCCTGAAGAGAGAAGCAGGGTCTGATCCATGGCCTGTGTGGCAACTGTTGATCAGCACTTGCCTCTCTCTTTCTCTCCAGGCCTCCACCAGGGCTGCTAATCAGCTCCACCTTTCTGATAAGGCCCTGTTGATAGGCCTAGAGATGCTGACTAGCATAGAAACGGACCAATCAGAACCAAATTTGGGTGAAGTGTGAGGAGCCAATGGTTGCCTAGGAGTCAGAGATTTTGATGCTGATACAGAAACTGACCAATCAGATCCGAATCTGGATCAACTGTGAGGAGTCAAATCTTTTGATGCTGACTGGCATAGAAACTAACCAATCAGAACCAAATTGGCCGGCAGAGGAAGGCAGTTGGGGGCGAGATCAGGCCTACAGGGGAGGGCAGCTGGGGGCAAGATCAGACTGGCAGAGGAGGGCAGTTAGGGGTGACTAGGCAGGCAGAGGCAGTTAGGGGTGATCAGGCTGGCAGGGAAGGGGAGTTGGGGGCGAGATCAGGCCGGCAGGGGAGGACAGTTGGAGGCAGCCAGGTTGGCAGGCAGAGGCAGTTGGGGGAGAGATCAGGCTGGCAGGGGAGGGCAGTTGGGGGTGATCAGGCAGGCAGGTAGAGGCAGTTAGGGATTGGGCCTAAACCGGCATTCAACATCCCCCAACGGGTCCGTGACTGGAGAAGGTGCAGACTGGGCTGAGAAACCAACCCCCCATGTATGAATTCCGTGCACTGGGCCACCAGTGTAAAAATAAAAAGGATCTAATTTTAAAAATTAAAAGGTAAATGACTTGCAGAAAATATACACGATAGGAATTTAATATTTTTGCAATTAAAATATACACATAATGGGAATTTAACATTTTTGTTATCCATTGTGTGGATATCACACAATGGTGCCTCAAAAATTCAATAAGATATAAAAACTCAAAATAAATGTAAAATAAAATAGGATATACTCAGAGAAAAAATGTGTAATATTAAAGAGAAATGTCAATTAAAATGAGAAGTCATCTGCCTGTTCAATTACCAAAAAGATTTTTTTAAAATAATTGTCTGGCAAGGATGTTTTAAAAATACTCACATATATTGGTAAATGCATCAAGTTTTATCTTTGTAGAAAGCAGTGTGGTAACAAATTCTAAGAACATGTTCATACCCTTTAGCTTATTAATTTCATTTCTAGAAATTAATCTTTAAAAAAATTCTAAATACTAAAACATGCCTACCATAGAGGAATGGTTAAATAAGCTATAATTACTTACTAAATTATAGAGCAAATTAAAAAAAATGACAAAAGATGGCATCAAAGGAAAGTATTTATAATATAATAAAAAGCAGGATAAAAATAAAAAATTTTCAAAGTAAAAAAAAACAAAACAAACCCAAGAAAATATAATAAATAAGAACACACTATATTGTAAAGAAACTCTGGCCTATTAGGTCAAATTGTGAGCATGGCATTAGTTACAGCCCCCTGTGTCTTCTAGCCTGGATTATAGGAATAGCCTACCAACAGACCTCTGCCTTACTGATGGTACACTGAAACATATCTTCTGAATTGCTGTCAGGGTAATTTATATGAAACTATTAACGTGCCACTTCCCTGATTCAAAGTCTTTCCATCAAGCTGCTGAGGATATCACACAATGGTAATACCTGAATAGTGTAACTAATAGGCCAAGAAGTTTTGTACCTCATGTATATAAGTAATCTCCTTTACTTTCCTCTTCTATAACTTAGTTGCCTGGCTATCTCTTTTCCAGGCTTCAGGACTCACCTTTAGAGTCCCAGGATGGATTAGGTGCCTTCCCTATGTTTCCATAACAAGCCTATCTATACTTCCATCTTGGTATTTACCACACAGTATTAGAATTCTCTACTTAGGGTCTGTCTCCTTCATTACTGTTATCTGGTTGACATGAATTAAATAAGACAAAATGTACTCACATCATCATAATGGAAAATTAAAGAGAAGTAGAAAAACATACTAGACACATATCTGCATTTTATAAGGGCTTACTACTTCACAAATAATGTACTACCTACTAGCAATATAAGGAAGAGTAAGATATTGATCCTGACCTCACAGGGAGTATGTCATCTGGAAGGGAAAATTTCTGGCAAAGAACTTAAAAAGGCAGGTAAGCTAAACACCATGGCTCAAATATATTCAAATATATTTCTTATATTTCCATATAGATTACAGGTAAATTATATTAACCATCTTTGTATCATGCCTGGTGATTCTTACTTACATAATAATTCCTACTAAGAATGATATAGTCTATAAATGTTTATGAAATATCACAAATATATGTATTGATAAGACAATATACTAAATAAAATCAGAAGATAATTTACTTTTTAATGTTGAGGGAAATTACAAAGTATATTTACTCAAATTACTTAAATTAGAGACCTTTTAGTAATAAGATCATGTAGAAATAAAAAAGGTGAGGGAATCTATGTGAGAAAAGAACAGAAATCTTATATAATAATTATCTGTGTAAAATTCTACATGTATCTGAGAGTAGCTGAAAGCAGCTATGGGTAGATGTAATCGTAGTTTTGTGTAGGTGTTAAATCTACAGTTTTAAAAGACATCACAACTTCATTTATTTCTTGTTCAAATATTTATTCAAAAAGCAGATTCTCTGTATATGTACTTTTTATATAGCATACGCCTTCTCAGTCAATTTCAAGTATATTTAAAGATGGGATAATAAAAACAATTTGTAACACTGTAGTCAAATACAAGATTAAGGCATTTGGCCTTGTAAATGAAAAAATTTATGTTGCTATCTCTCATTTACAGTTTTGTTTTTAAAATAAAAAGGAAATTTTGAGAAAATGATCTGTATATTTGAATCAATGCTGACATTACCTGGCATAGCATTCCCACTTATGTCAGCATTCATGACAGCAGTGAAAACAAAGAAAAATAAACATTAAAGGAGGATGCTTAAAAGAAGGGGATATGTAAAGCAAAGATTTATTCTGCAATGTAAATAACCTTCCCTTGGAAAATAAATCTAAGAAAACTAAATTTGGCTAGAAATTTATGCTGAGTATCATTAATCAGCCTGATTCTAACTCAAGGTTCTGATTTTTATAGCAACCCATTATGTTTTCTGAATATGCAAGATCTCTGAGAATTCAATATCTCACCTCATTTAAGATGCCACAATTATGTATCTTTAACACCCATTACAGCACAAACATAGTAACCTATATCCCTGGCACTATAAAGAAGCAAACATTTCTCAGGAAATTAAAAAAAAAAAGAACTAATTTTTTTTCTCAGTATTAACTGTACTCTGAACTAAGTAGTTTAGAAACTACATATTGACGAATTTAAACTCTTTCTGTTCTTAAGAGCCTTTGATTTTTTTTCAAGATGATAGTGGTCTAAAAATCTATAAAATTTAAAGTATCAATTGTTATAAATACTTGGCAAAAAACAAACACACACACAAAAAAAAAAACACTAGGAAAAAGTTTAAATAACTCCTTAGGTATGTGGCTTGGATACTATGAATATTAAAGCATGAATGATTAATTGTATGTGCATAAAGATTTATTCTACCTTGATTTAGATAAAGCTAAATGCTTTAGGATGAAATTAATAGCTTACTTATATACTAAACTCATACTGACTGAGAAAATTTTTATTACTCATACTTAAGATTAACTAATTAGATATTTTACTTGGTATACAACTCTATAATAGGTAATGATCCTCTGAAGAAATCAGTCTTTTTAAAATATCTTCCATCAACTACAGACGCAATGTAAACTTTTATTACTGGAGAATAATTAAGAACTTACCATAATATCAGCAATGATAGTAGCAAAAGCAAATATGTGTAATGATATTCTAATATGATTGGTCTATGATGTCTCCAACTTAAAAATATCCAGGTTATAATTTAACTTTAATCATTAATTTTCTCACAGTGACTAATCTACCCAACATGCATCTCCTAAAATCTACTTGCCCACCCTCCAAATCTAACAATACATACCTTTGCCTTTTCCCTTCACTTCATCCCTTCTCAACATGCACACTGAGCATTATTCAATGCTGTGAATAATGTTATAAAACTATTTGATGTTTTGACAGAATGTTCAAAATCAGAAAAGAGGCTGTGAGAAACAGATGTAACTTAGGAGAACTAACCCAAAGGGCAAATTTGCAGCAAAGCTGGCAAGCCTATGTGAAACCCACTCTCACTTCCCCATCTTAAACTGTCCCCAAAAGTCTTCATTTTGTAATACTCTGAAATTCCACCGATTAGAGATTTACTGGTATCCTTTTTTTAAAAATGTAGAGATTTATGAGAGTTAGAGATTCTTACTAGTATTTAGATTTTGTGTAAATTAACTTAATAGGACTGCTTTTCTCCTATAACTAGCTGAGACCAACAGCATTACTGGAACTAGAAAAGCAGATTGAAGGAAGGATCAGTGAAGTAAGCAATGAGTAAGGAGAAACACGGGGGGGGGGGAGGGGGGGAACTAGCTGGTATGGAAACCTCACAACATCATGGCACTGCAGCAGAAAGAATGTGGTGGCTCTGAATAACCCTGGGTTTGAATCTGTTTCCATCACTTATGTGATCGTAGGCAAGTAACTTAATCTCTTTACATCTCAACTTGCTCTACTATAAAATAAAAATATTTCCCCACAAGACTTATATAAGACAGAGTGGCACAAAAAGTTGACACGTAACTAAATTTCAAAAATACCAGTTTCCTTCTTTTCCATGTTCATTACTATGTAAGAACAGAAAGGCAGGCGCCAGTGGAAAGCAGAGTGCTGCGGCCACAACAAGGTTCTCAGGCGTCAGGCGAGCCCAGGGGACCGGAGCCTTCTGGACGTCTTTCCTGAGGGAGACGTGTGACCAAGATGTGGAATAGTGGATTTGAGAGCTATGGCAGCGCCACCTTCGGGGGAGCTGGTGGCTACACCCAGTCCCCCGAGGGCTTTGGATCGCTGACACCTTCTCAGGCCGAGAGGAAATCAAGAGCCCGAGCCCAGCACATTGTACCCTGTACCATATCTCAACTGCTTTCTGCCACTCTGGTTGATGAAGTGTTCAGAATTGGGAGTGTTGAGATGTCACAGGTCACTATTGTGGGGATAATCAGACATGCAGAGAAGGCTCCAACCAACATTGTTTACAAAATAGATGACATGACAGCTACACCCATGGATGTTCGCCAGTGCGTTGACACAGATGATGCCAGTGGTGAAAACACTGTGGTTCCTCCAGAAACATATGTGAAAGTGGCTGGCCATCTGAGATCTTTTCAGAACAAAAAAAGCCTGGTGCCTTTTCAGATCATACCCCTGGAGGATATGGATGAGTTCACTGCACATATTCTGGAAGTAGTGAATGCGCAGTTGATGCTGACCAAAGCTAACAGCCAGCCCCTAGCCGGGAGAGCGCCTATCAGCAATCCAGGAATGAGTGAAGCAGGGAGTTTTGGTGGGAATAGCCTCATACCGGCAAATGGCCTCACTGTGGCCCAAAACCAGGTGCTGAATTTGATTAAGGCTTGCCCAAGAGCCTGAAGGACTGAACTTTCATGATCTCAAGAACCAGCTTCAACACATGCCTTTAGCCTCAATCAAGCAAGCTGTGGATTTTCTAAGCAACGAGGGACACATCTATTCCACTGTGGATGATGATCATTTTAAATCCACAGATGCAGAATAACTGGATCTAATTGGTACCCCCAACATATTTTCCAGCAGGACCTATTTTCTCAGTCTGTTGTGTCCAGCTGTGATATGTTTTGAACAGTTGACTTCTAGAAAGTAGGTTTCATCCATAAAATGTTTCAATTGACATAGTTTTGAAACTTACTGCTCTTCCGTTATTTTGAAATTCAAAGTGAGATAGGCAACTCATAGGAGTGTGAGCCAAAGTGGAATTTCTTTAAAAATTACATTTTAGGTAGTTATAATACCATCTGGATAGATGGAAGTAGAAGAGGGAAGCTGCCAATAGAGTTGGGCAGTATTACTTAAATAATACTCAGGAGTCTCTTTTCCTAAAATATTACCTGTTGAGTACGATTAGGGTCTGTCAACAGAGAGCTAGCCAAGAAACCTGCTAACTTCTGCCTGGTTTTGTTCTCCATTTTGGTTATGTGGTGTTACTTTCAGAATTGCACTTTTCTTCAACTTGTCATGACTGCTGCCAAGTGTTTTGATAAATACGAAGTTCTAGAGTGGTAGCCTCGTGTGGCACAGGAGAGAAAGAAATGTCACTGTGTTTTGTACAAAATAAGTACATTCATATGTTTAATAAAATAGTTCTATTATTGTAGTAAAAAAAAAAAAAAAAAGAACAGAAAGGCACCAAAGAAAGAGAAGTAGATTATATCAAAATGGTGCCCCCCAAAAAACCCTCTTCAAAGCTCTTCTTGAACACTAGGTTCAATCAGGAGAATGTAAGAAAACAATTGTTTTCTTTCCTCCACCCCACTCCCATTCTTTCTTCATGACTATAATGCCTTAGTCGCAGGACTGAAAACTTATATAGTACTACTAGGTTTATTATAACATGACATTACAACTTGTTTAAATCAAAGATAAAATGGATCTTAGAAGGTGGACTGAGAGCCAATCTAACATTCAATTCAATACAACAAATATTAATTGGATAGGTAAGGTGTGTCTTAGGCGATTGACAAAAGGTAGAGGAGAATGAAAAGATGAGTAAGAAAAATCCTGCCTTTAAGGAGTTAGTAATTTTATATTTTTTATTTCAGAGAGCTTTATAGCATTCATCTCTGAGAAACCCAGTGAGTTAATAAGTTAGGAACTTTACGCTACAGAAACTGTTTTTAAGATTCTACTTCTATTAGTCAATTTTTCATTGATTATTGAATTTTTAATAAAAAAAATTACCTGCCAAAATTTCGGTGTTTCGTGCAGCTATTGTTTTAACTTTTATTATTCCTGATTCAGCAGCCTGCAAGAATAAAAATAATTAGAACGCAAGACTTACTTTCAACATAAATTATCTAGGGGGAAAAATCATATATGATAGATAAACTCTTGAGCACAGACTGTCACTATTATATTTTTATTTTTAAAACTTCAATAAAATGTAATAAAATATGATTAATTTAATTATTCACATGCAAGCTCTGCACTACAGCATGTTGCTTTCTCTACTGTGAGGCACATCTGGAATACCCTAATTACTCACAAATTTCAATGTTCAGAAAATAAAAAATAATTAAAAAAAACAAAATTAGGTTTTTCTTCCCCATTTCACAACTCCCTCCCCACCATAAAAATGGCAAAACACTGCAACATCAAGTAAAACTGTTTTGAATTAGAAGAGAATGGATAACCAAGCACTTTTAGGTTACATTTTTTTAAACACCCATTCAGTTTTCACAAAATGTCTAAAACACTACATGTTTAGTACTTGGAGATCAGATGGCATTTTATGCAATGCCACAGAACTGTGATGTCCAATATGGTAGCCATTGATTACATGTCACTATTAAGTACAATATATGTGGCTAGTCTGAAATAAGCTGTGCTCTAAGTTTAAAACACACTAGATTTTTGAAGACTTACATTTTGATAAAAAAATGTAAACTATCCCTTAAATATTTATATTGAATGTTGAAGTGACATTATTTTGAACATATTGGGTTAAATAATACATATTATTAAAATGAATGGTGTTTTTACTTTTTAAATTCAATGTAAAACTGTATCTATGGATTATACTTGTGGTCCACATATCTATTGGACAATGTTAACATAAATATTGATATACAGCTTCCATCATAGAAACTCAGGATATTTTAACTACCAAGAAATATGCCATGGGGGAAAAAGGAGGACCTATGTAATATTTTCAGCAATAAAGATTAAAAGAAAAAATAAAATAAAATAAAAAGAAGCATGCCTAGCCCTAACCGGTTAGGCTCAGTGGATAGAGCATCGGCCTGCAGAGTGAAGGGTTCCAGGTTTGATTCCGGTCAAGGGCATGTACCTTGGTTGCGGGCACATTCCCAGTAGTGGGGGGTGTGCAGGAAGCAGCTGATTGATGTTTCTAACTCTCTATTCCTCTCCCTGACTCTCTGTAAAAAATCAATAAAATATATTTTAAAAAGAAAAAAAAAGAAGTATGCCTATTTTCTACTTACTCTGGTCTCCACACCTCTAAAAATAATACACAAATACTTACATGTCCAAGTTTCCCTATTAACTTGCTTGCTACTTGCTTATTTATTTTGTTACCTCTTACTGCTTGCTAAAGAACAAGTGGTACCAGGCTCTAAATGTCTAAAATAATTATGGAAGAACACCATGTCTTATGGGTTCTTAGTTTGAGAGCCAGTGAATTAATGCATAAATAAATAACACATTATTGATGACACTATGTGTAGACCTTTGCCATTTTGTTGGCTTTCAACCATGTAAAGCCCTTGCTTTTATTTGAAGAATTCACAACTTCATGAGTTTTGATGCAAGATAGAGGCTATGTTCCACTATTAAAAAGGAAAATGCCAGATATGTGCTTGCTTTCCAACATGTTCTGGCAACCCACACTTACCTCATTCACATACAATCATATAGGAACTAGTGGCACAGAAAAGCAAAAAGATAAGAGACAATTCTTCCTGACGATGGCCACAGTGGAGATGACATGTACTTTCCAAGAGCAGTGATGGCAGCAGAACCAGTGGTTGCATGAGGGGGTCAATGCAACCAGCAGTACAATCTGAGGCACCCAGTCACTGTTCAGCAGAGACAGCAGTAATGATCTTGCTGGCATGTTGTGCTGTGACTCTGGCTGCTTAGCCTCTCTTTGTTCCTGTACTTTTTCTAAGGCTGGCTCCATACAGTCTTCTACAAATGCTGTGAGCTGCTCAATTTCATTTCTATTTATATCAGCCAGAGTAAGATTTCATTGCTCACAACTAAGAGCCCTAATGGTGTACACATAGGACTTAATAATTTTAAGTAAAAATGTCCCAAATTAAAAGACATCGCTACTTGCAGAAAAATATAGTAAAAATAAAGCAACTATTTAAAACAAATAAAAATAAAGGGATTTCAGGAAAAGAGTTATTAATTTTCTGATTATTTGGAGCTGTGTATATCAGAAGCTTAAAAATATCCTGATGCCCATTTCTCAAATCAGAATGAATGCCAGTAGGGTCCAGCCATAAGAAGTTTTAAAATCTTCAGGTGATTTCAACAGGCAACAATATTTAGGAGGCTATTGCAATAATATAAGCAAGATATGTGGTGGACAGGTGAGAGGTGACACTGATTGAGATAGTAAAAAATGGTCAAATTCTGGATATACTTTAAAGATGTATAATCAACTTATAAATTAGTATACAATATGTGAAACAAATATTTTTACGCATAAGGAAGAAGACAATGGAGTGTTGTCATTTTTTAAGTAGTTCCAAAGAAGTGTTTTAAAATATATATAACTGATATTTTCATTCCTAAACTCAAGAAATCACCCCCCCAAAAAAAAAGAAATCACCCAAGAACTGTTTGCAGCCTTAGATTTAACTAGACCTATTTCATGACTCTTCATTTTTTACATCCATATTCTGATTGTCAAATTTGAAACTGTACTATCTTATTCTTATAGGCTCCCAGTGTTGCTGCGAAGTTTCACTATAGATGTTTATTGACAACACATATATCAGGGTCCTCCTAACCACTGCAGCCTTACTTCATACATAGACCTAGCCCACATCTTCAATAGTAACCTATATAAATGGAAGTATTCAGACTCAGATTTCCTTCTATTTGTCAAGAATTATCTGTGTGAAGAACAGTCTTTAACTTCTTGCTTTAAAAATATCCCCTACTCTGATCAGATACCTTGATACCTACATGGGAACCACACAATTGTAAACATAGTTGTTTTTTCTGAATTGACCCCATGGGGGAAAAGAAGTGCTAGGATAGAGATGATATAGGTTAAGATGGACAGTTTAATATCTCTATTCCTGAAGGCAATCTGTGAATTGGGAAAGAGAACCAAAAGTCTTCAATACACTGAATACACTGCAGCACTTAATACTTGTTACTCTTAAAATTAATCTCTCGACAAATATTTTTTCTCTTTCTCAATAGCCTTTATCTACCAAAATAGACACCAGTCTGTGAATATAAGAGTTAGTGCATAGAAAAGCAGAGCCAAGAGAAAATGTTGATTCTTCTTCCAAGACCACCTAGAATATTCCTGACCTCACTTCTCAATAAAATATTCCTGGGCAGTCTCTCAATTCCATGGTTTCAACTTTCTAAACTATGAAGACTACTAAATTATATTCCTGTTCCTTACCTACCTCCTAAACTATAGAACTTTTTAACCTAGATATTTAAAAGACAACTTAAATTCAAGAAATTCAAAATAGATGTATCTCTCTTAAAACCCCTGCTCCAACTTCCACCTCAGCCCCTGAAAAAAACTGTTTCTTCTTCCCATAATATCTATCTTTCTGAGCAGCAACAGCATCTATCCAGATGTCACCGACCAGGTATGTGGCGTTTCTCCCTCATCTCACAAATCTAACCAGTTACAAAGATTATGTAGTGAACATATCTTATATTCATTTTCTTCTCAGATTCCACTTCTAAACCTTCAACCTTCTCATTATCAACGTAACCTAAGAGACTTCTCTATTTACAGTCTTGTCTTCCATGCATCCACTGTCTCAATTCAATGGTTCCCAACACCCACCCCTACTAGTGATTCTCAAAATTGAGTAATATTATGAACATCTTTTAAAAATAAAAATTCTTACGGACCTACCAAGTCACTGACACATTTAAGTTAGTACAAATAAAATTTAAAATAAACTCATTTTTATAGCTATTAAGTTACAAAGCCAACAAGTCCACAAATTAAATATGAACCCAAAATAACACTAATTTAATGTGGAAAATAATGTTTTACTGAAATTAAACAATTGCTAAAAGCATGAGGATAGCTGTAGATTTATGGTGCAAGTTCTTCTGATTTTGGTACTCTTACAGAGCCATAAGCAGTGACAGAAACCATTTCTTCCATCACTTTTTTTTATGGCAACTTTTTAATAGTGGACTTTCTATGGTTTGTACTTGTAACATTTTATCCCATTCACTTCATTATATAACTCCTTCTCCATTCCAGCTACAAGGCCCTTGAGGATAAAAAAAACATTTCATTCATCTCTCACTATTACTAATGCCTATCACAGTGCCTAGCATACGGTAGCTACATAATAATTGTTTCTAAACAAACAAATGAAAATTTCTAAACAGAGGGAGAGACTTTAGTACCCACTAGTTAAAAAATCCAGAGAAAATTTGATTCAGAGATTCACAATGCCATCAGAGCTACAGTTTCACTTCTCTGCCATTCTCTTGGTTCTCTGCTGTTCTGGGTAGGTTCACCCTCCGCTGCAGTCAGACACACTTAGCACTGCTGAGGAGGCGGGAGGGGCTCCCACCACCACTGCTGTGCTGGCAGCCATCGGCCTAGCTTGTGGCTGAACAGAGTTCCCGTTATGAAAGCGCACTGACCACCAGGGGGCAGCTACTGCATTGAGCGTCTGCCCCCTGGTGGTCAGTGTGTGCCATAGTGACCACCAGTTATTCTGATGTTAGGGTCAATTTGCATATTACTCTTTTATTATATAGGATAGAGGCCTAGTGCATGGGAGGGGGCCAGCTGGTTTACCCTGAAGGGTGTCCCGGATCAGGGTGAGGGTCCTGCTGGGGTGCCTGGTCAGCCTGGGTGAGGGGCTGATAGCTGTTTGCAGGCTGCCCACATCCCCTTCAGGATGGGGGTCCCCACTGGGATGCCTGGCCAGCCTGGGTGAGGGGCTGATGGCTGTTTCCAGGATGGCCAAGCCTCCCAGCGGACCTTGGCTCCACTCAAAGCTACAAAGTTTCAATTGGGTCACCAGGGGGCATGGCCAGCCTGGAAACGGCCATCAGCCCCTCACCCAGGCTGGCCAGGCACCTCATCGGGACCCCGCACACCCTGAAGGGGATGGGAGCACCCTGAAATTGGCACTCAGCCCTTCACCCACTCTGGACACTCCCCCTAGCATCCCAGGCTCCCAGCCCCTCCTTGAGCAGAGACCACAGCCGGCTGGTAGCAGGTATCTGGGATTTATTTATCTTCTATAATTGAAACTTTGTAGCCTTGAGCGAAGGCCAGGGCAGGCGGGAAGCTTGGCTTCCTCCATCGCCAGGGACAACCCAAGCCTCCTGCTCATTCCAGCTCCATGACCCTGCCATCTTAGTTGGGTTAATTTGCATACTCACTTCTGACTGGCTGGCGGGCATGGCTTGTGGGTGTAGCAGAGTGGCAGAGTGATGGAGTGATGGTTAATTTGCTTGTTTCTCTTTTATTAGTGTAGATACACATATGCATATATGTGTGTGTATGCATATATATACATACATATACATATATACATATGTGTGTGTGTGTATTTTAGAGGCCTGGTGCACGAATTTGTGCACTAGTCAGGTCCCTCAGCCTGGCCTGCAGGATCAGTCTGAAACTGGCTCTCTGACATCCCATCCGGATGAGTCCCGGAGAGGGTGCAGGCCAGGTCGAGGGACCCCCAACCAGTGCACGATCAGGGCCGGGGAGAGATGCAGGAGGCTGGCCAACTGGGAAGGGACTGCAGAAGAGCACTAGGGCATGTCCAACCCATCTTGCCCATCACGATTGGCTGGACCACAGCAGCAAGCTAACCTGCTGGTCAACTGCCTGCTCCCTGGTGGTCAGTGCACATCATAGCGAGCAGCTGAGCAACCTTAGCATATCATTACCATATTACGCTATGACTGACTGAGTGAATAACTGGAAGACCGAACATTTAGCCTATTAAGCTTTTATTATATAGGGCAGAACACAATTGGTTTTAACATGACCAAGTTTCTCTGACCAAAGTCAACAAAAAAAGCCATAGTATATTACAAAATACTAAGCTAAAATAGTTCCCAATTACTGTATTTTCCCATGTATAAGATGCCCCCCACTTTTGCAACTCAAAATTAAGAAATCAATATTTTAAACATTTTGCTGACTTTCCTCTTAAGGACTTCTTTTTTGGCATCTTAAGGAGTTGTTCTTCCTTTTTTCTCCACTGTCAGATCATACACTCAGTGGGGGGAGGTCCAAATTGCCTCTCTGCAGCTCTATTTCCATGCTCTTTTGCATAGCTGATTACATTCAGTTTGAATTTTGCAGAGTAAGACAATTGCTTACTGGTATTTCTCTTTTTATTTTTTGACATCTTTATGGGCTCAGAACACTCAGGTCTCTGTTGCATCTGCACACTCTCCACCTCCAATTATGGCATCAGCTGATGTCAGTAATAAAAAGGTTCATAATTGGAGAAAGCCTGTTTGACAAGGTATGGGCAGCTATGCACTACCGCCTCGGCTGATTTCCGTATATAAGATGCCCTCAATTTTCAGTCTAACAATTTTAGAAAAAAATAGCATCTTGTACACAGAAAAATACGGTAAGCATGTAAACACTATCTAGCTCTCATCTGAAACCTATATGGTTTTGTAACCAATGCTTCCCCAATAAACTCAATTAAAAAAAAATGTTTCTAAGTGGGGTTGAAATTATTCACAGCCCTTTCTGTTTTGGAGTGTCATATTTGCTGTGCCTAATGTACTGCACTTAAACAGAAATGGCTCTCTCTTTGCTTTGGGATTGAGTTTTAAATTGAATGGGTAGTTATTAAAACGGTACTGTTATATATGAAAACACTGACTTGTAAGAGACTGATGTGGGGTGGGAGGAGAGTCGCTCTGCCTTGCCTAAGAAGCCCTAATTATCTACATAATAGTGAACCACTTTGCCCTCCAGCTCCTATAACATAATGCTTAAAAGAAAAAAAAAGAGAAAAAAGTGGAACAATAAACTAAATGGACTTGACAGTCCAAATGCCATTGGACAATTTTCACAGATCTCTACAAAAGAGAGGGGTGATAAAAATCTGTGTCCCAAACCTTCCTCTCTTGCTGGCGACAAGGGGGAATTTTGTAGCTTATACACAACCATTTTTCAAAAATGTAAACACACTTCACAGATTCCAGTAGTTACTTTCAAAATACAAGAGATATGTACTAATCTTTGTAAAGCTTTATGTAATTTTAAAAAATGTAAAAAAATTTTTAAAAAAATACGAAGTCTAAAAAAAAAAAAAATACAAGAGGGCTTTTATTTCCTTTATGAGTCAGTAGCTCATAAGGAAAAAAAAAAAAAAGCTGTGTGTGAGAATGTTAATTACCAACATTATTAATACCAGCAGAGAGAAACTGAAAGCAAGTATTCTGGAACTTGTTAAGTAAATTATGGTGAATGGAGTATGATAAAAGGTAATGTGTTCACTGAAATAATAATAAGAAAGACTAGTACATATGGAAAATGTTTAAGCTAAAGTATCAAGTGAGAGAAAAATTACCAATGTATGGACACAGTGATTGCAGGTCTATCAGTATAACTGTATGGATGGATGCCAACTGCAAGAGGAGGCAAAAATGAAGTTGTGAAGATATCAACTGGATTAAAGCAGGACCTATGAGAAGACCATCTTGGAATACACCCCATGGAACAGATCAGAGAGTCTTTCTGAACTGATAGGCTGGGAGCAAGCAGGACATCAAAAGTTGACTTAAATGAACCAGTAACTCATAACTGGAACCACATAATTTGACTATGAGACTTTTTTCCCCTTTGTCCAACATAATTTCAACCTGAAGAGGAAGCATAGAGGAAAAGAAATAGGCAAGAGTCTGGGTTGAATCTCTGGGTTTAAACTCTGGTTTAATCCCTGCTCTGTCATTTATAAACTGAGTGAATTCAATTTCGTCATAGGTAAAATTGGTTTACCTTGGGATATGAACAGTTCAATAACTAATGCTCTTCTCTTCCTCCAAATATGAATCTGAATAAAATTAAAACCTATGTGGGGGGGGGGGGGAAACAAAACAAAACATTATCCAACCCTCATTCTTCACTGTCATAAGGTCCTGAAAATGAGAAGAGCAAACTGACTTGGGCCTCAATACCCAAATAGTTGGCCAAGGGGAGAATCCTGTTATGGTTAAAAGTTGAAGACATCTTTTTCATCAAATATCCCCCTCAGCTAGCTAACACTGGACCCTAAGGAACTCTATCACAGAACCCTTTTTTAAGGCAAAAATCCCTGCCAACCAACTTTTATCAGGCCTGAATGGACAAGAGGAAAAAAAGCCCAGCCAAGGAAGACTACTTGTACTTTATTATTTATACCCTTACCAACTCCACTTCATTAAAAAAGAAAAAAAAATCCACTAAAAAACATAATTCTGACCACCTCAACTCAAATGACCTTCATTCCCTTTGCTCTTCTACCACCCACTCCCTGGACCTCATCATCCTTTACTGTAATACTACTTGGTATTCTAAAATCCAATGTCCCACTATTATCCCAACCCCTATCCTTCTAACTCTCTCACTCCCCAAATCCATTGCTCTTTGATTAAATTGCTACTGCTAGTCCCTTAACCCATCCATCTTCTTCCAATCAAAGTTTTATTGAATTTCCTTCTTTGGGAATACAATCTAGATCTTACGATCTATCATCAATCAACCATTCTCCCTGCCAAGACATACTTCAATCAATTTTTCCTCCACTTTGCCAATGTGATCCAAAGTTCCTCTCAAACTTCCTACCCATCACATCTTTCGTCACTAATTAATCACAGCAACAAGCTTGTTTCCCTATCTTACCAAGAAAACAGAGGTCATAGGTCAAACTGTCCACAACTGCCTCTCTCTACTATGCCCCTCATACAAATTTACCAGATTCGAACCCATGTTTTCCTTTTCCCTTCCTCTGGCAGAAGAGAATGTTCTATCTCAGACTGAAATTTAGTTAGTACATTTATGGACCTAAAACTCCAGCTATCAAGGGACCTTGCTCTAGCAAGTATTCCCTTTCTCCTGCAAATCCTTAATCTTAGTCTGCCCAGATGCCTCTTCCCCTTTAATGCTTTTGTTTCCCAAAGTTCCTTCTTTAGTCTTAATGCTCTCACTTACACACTCTTCCTGGCCCTTATCTACTCTTATGGCTTCTACTATCTTGTATAAACTGATACTCCTAAATCTGAAATTCTAGGCCTCCTTCTTAAGTCCCAAGCCATCATTTCCACATGAATGTCACACATAAATCTTAAACTTAATATATTCGTGACTACTCATTTTCCACCAAAACATTTCTTCCTGTATTTCTTCTTTTAGTTACCACTACATTTCCCAAGCTAGAAATCTCAGAGGCATCATAGGTTTCTCTCTCTACATATGCAAAGGTCACTATGCCCTGGTAATTATACCTGGTAAATCTCTTTTTAATCCATACTCTCTTTTTTACCCATGTTTACCACAATGCAAGCAACTTCCTGTATACCTCCACTGTTACCTCAGTGCAAGCAATCACTTTTTTAAATCTGCTCTCTGCCTCATTCTCAATCCTCTCTAATTCTTCCCACTAATACTGTTACAGTAATGTTACTAAATGAATTTGATCATATACTCCCTCTATTTTAATAGCTTTAAAAGTTTTTTTTAAATATATTTTACTGATTTTTTACAGGGAGGAAGGGAGAGGGATACAGAGTTAGAAACATCAATGAGAAAGAAATACCGATCAGCTGCCTCCTAGACACTCCCTACTGGGGATGTGCCTGCAACCAAGGTACATGCCCTTGACCGGAATCAAACCTGGGACCCTAGAGTCCACAGGCCGACGCTCTATCCACTCAGCCAAACCAGTTAGGGCAAGAGGTTTAAAAGTTTTAATGGCTCCCATGAAATTTATTTTACATGGAACACAAATATTTATTGTTTCCTCTTCCTAGAATGACCCCTACCATCACTACCACCTTCTTCTGTTGACTACTTTTTCATCATATAAAGAAGCACTCCACTCAAGAATTACAAATTCTATGCCCTAGCTGGTTTGACCCAGTGAATAGAACATCAACATGAGGACTGAATGGTCCCGAGTTCGACTGTGGTTAAAGGTACATGCTCAGGTTGCGGGTTCCATTCCTAGTAGAGGGCCTGCAGGAGGCAGCCAATCATTGATTTTCATCATTGATGTTTTTATCTCCCTCTCCCTTCCTCTCTGAAATCAATTAAAAATATGTTTTAAAAAAATTACAAACTTTGGTCACATTTCCATATTCAGTTAGATCCCCTCATCTGTGTCTACAGACTGGTGCCTGCAAATAGGAAATTACTAAAAAGGCTTTAGTCATTAAATACATAAAAGTTTCAGAGGTTACTACCTCTGAAGGTCACTGAATATCAATTACATGAAAGTAATTTTATAAAACTTTAAATTTTTTAAACAAAAAATTTCATACAAATATACCAAAACAACTTAGCTAGTATACTTGTTCTTAAAAAAAAAAAAGTTATACTGCTGAGGTATGAAGATTTATATTTAAGGACTAAGAAAAATAAGCAGGTGTAAAAAAGAGGAAGGGATGTATTACTGTTATTTAACCACTCCCCTTATTAGAAAATGACAGAATAAAATTATAGCCACTATAAAAACTATTTAATATGCAAAGTTCATATAAGTGAAAACAATTAAGATGGAAAAACTACATAGAAAATCCAAAGATAAGTCATAACAGTAAATAAAGCACTATCCTTTATCAATATTCGTTTCTTCCGTTTTTCTATCAGGTTTGAAATCTTAAAAATTTCAGCTTACCATTAATTTAAAAATATATACAACTGCCTGGCCAGTGTGGCTCAGTGGTTGAGCACTGACCTATGAACCAAGAGGTTGAGGTTCAATTGATTCCTGGTCAGGGTACATGCCCTGGTTCTTGGCTCCATCTCCAGTGCAGAAGGCAGCTGATCAATGATCCTCTCTCATTATTGATGTTTCTGCCTCTCCCTCTCACTTCTTTCTGAAATCAATAATAAATATAGCGCCAAGCACTGTGGCCAACTATAGAATGCCTAACTTCAAGTACTGGGGAAGAATACATCTCTTCCAAAGCACATATTCAATTAGCACTGTTCTGTATTACTGTATTTTCTGGTGTATAAGATGACTTTTTAACCCAGGAAAATCTTCTCAAAAGTCAGGGATTGTCTTATACGCCGGGTGTCGTCTTATAGGGCGGGTGCTGAAACTCCCGAGCTGGACTGGAAAATCTGCGGTCGCTACGGTGGGGGGAGCTCCATTCATTTCAATGGAGCCGGACTAAGATCGCAAGTGCCTCCGGTCGGCTCCTTTTTGTGCAGCACAGGGTCTCCATCTGGACTTTTTAACCCAGGAAAATCTTCTCAAAAGTTGGGGGTCGTCTTATACTCCCAGTCGTCTTATACACCAGAAAACACAGTAATCTGCTCATTGTTCTTGAGCAGATTAATAAGTATTCAGAACAGCCCTAACCTGTTTGGCCCAGTGAATAGAGCGTCGGCCTACGGACTGAAGGGTCCCAGGCTGGATTCCAATCAAGGGCATATACCTTGGTTGTGGGCACATTCCCAATAGGGGATGTGCATCAGGAAGCAGCTGATCAATGTTTCTAATTCTCTATCCCTCTCCTCTCTGTAAAAAAAATCAATAAAATGTATATTTTTTTACAAGATAAGTAGTCAAAACAAGTATTTTTAGGTAATATTGTGAAGATACTGGAGAAGTGTAAACTACTGAACTAGTATACGGATGAAAATGCTTCTTAAACATAGGAAGGCTTTACCTGAGGATCTATCAATTGCACCCCTCGCCCCAAATAAAAATCACCAAATAAAACTGAAAACTCATCAGTTCCTTAAAGAACAAAAGCCAAAATGTGGCATTGGTATTAAATTACAGGAAACTTTTAATTCAACCAAAATATATCTTAAAAGTTAAGCCTTCTTCCTAAAAAATCATCACTATTAGGCTAATTACTTCATTCTTGTTTTAAACTTGTGAAATAGTCATTTTTAGTTTCTAAAGTAGGGCCTGAAGTATATTAGAAATACCATTAGTTATGGAATCAAAGTTCTTACATTCAATTCTTACAGAATATGCACTATGTATACAATTATGTATCAAAAATAATCACATTTACTTTTGCCCAGCGGTTCTCAACCTGTGGGTCGAGACCCCTTTGGGGGTTGAACAACCCTTTCACAGGGGTCGCCTAAATACATCCTGCGTATCAGATATTTACATTACGATTCATAACAGTAGCAACATTACAGTTATGAAGTAGCAACGAAAATAATTTTATGGTTGGGGGTCACCACAACATGTGGAACTGTATTAAATGGTCACGGCATTAGGAAGGTTGAGAACCACTGCTTTTGACATTACCTCAAAGACTAGGTGCAATTATTAAATATCTCTTTAGCCAGTGTTCAAGTAAAAAAGTGAATGAGCTATACTGAAAGTTCCTAGGTTAGAAATGAATTGAGTTCTAGAACTTTGTAAGTTACCTGTTTGGAACTCTGAATGCCTTTTCCAATAGAAATAATAAATGGCAACTGAATTCTCATACTAGAAACCTAAAGTATAGAAGAATCACAGTCTTTATGTAATTTATAAAGTCAGTTCTATAAATTATTGTTAAAATTATAAAATAGGATTTGACATTCAAGAGCATTTCTCTTATAATGGGAACAGCCTAATTTTAAAAATTGTTATTACTTTCAACAGAAGATGATATAGAGAAAATAAAAAGAGCAATATCAAAATAAATTTAATATCTGAAATAAAACATATCATAATGATGACCATCTTTCCAAAAGTGGTACATCTGATTTCCGACACTGAGTAATATTTGCTCACTTTATTAAAGAAATATTAGATGATGTTTGTGAAAGATGAGACCAAAGCACTTGCAGACAAGTTAAGGTTCCTTGGAAGCCTAAACTCCAAACTTTTTAGGTAAGTTCTAACTACAGAATGTTTACAATAATAAAGGCAAAGCATTTAAATAATTATGAAAATATTTCAAAATTCCTTGAACTTTTAGGGCAATTAGTAAATGAAACTGCAGATACACTATACTACATTAAATGGAAATAAAAATAAAATAAGCCCTGGCTTGTTTGGCCCAGTGGATGGAGCATCAACCTGAGGACTCAAGGGTCCCATGTTCGATTCCGGTCAAGGGCACATGCCTAAGCTTCGATTGAGCTCCAGTGGGGGGCATGCAGGAGGTAGCCAGTCAATGATTCTCTCTCATCATTGATGTTTCTATCTCTCTTTCCCTCTCCCTTCCTCTCTGAAATCAATAAAGACATAATTAAAAAGCAACAAAAAAAAATAATTGCTTTTGGCAAAAAAATCACTGAAATACCTTATTCCAGAAATGAGGAAGTAAATTAATCAGCGTTTTAAAAAAGTTTTAAGAGAAATTAAATGGCACCTTCAGAGAAAGAGCCAACAATGAATAAATGTTAAAAATTTCAATTAAGTATTTAGAGAATTTAATTTGTATAGACGTATTTAAGTATATGAGCCTCTTTAATAATACCCTTTTTGCTCTGACAACTTTCCCATCGTAATCTAATAAACGCGCCCTTTAACCCTATTTTACATCTGAAATAAAACTGAAGTTCAGAGAGGTTAAGCTGTACTCCTAGCACAAACTTCCCATTTTAGTACTGCTCATAACAAGGTTTAAATGGTGACTGTGGCCCTGACCGGTTTGGCTCGGTGGATAGAGCATCGGCCTGCGGACCGAGGGGTCCCAGGCTCGATTCCGGTCAAGGGCATGTGCCTTGGTTGCGGGCACATCCCCCGTGAGAGGTGTGCAGGAGGCAGCTGATCGATGTTTCTGGCTCTCTACCCCTCTCCCTTCCTCCGTAAAAAATCAATAAAATATATTTTTAAAAAATAAAATAAAAATAAACGGTGACTGTGTGTCGACGACGCACGTCCTAAGTTAGGTGTACCTGGGCAGCTTGACAATACTTCCTGGACTGACAGAGTTAAGCCGCATGACAACATGACGGAGCAAAGCTACTTCCAACCGAGTGACATGTGCTATAAAGGCGAGGAGCACAGATTTCACCGCACGATGAAGGTGAGCTTTTTAGAAGCAACCAATTCTTTTCAACTCTGGCTTGGTCTTTCCGAGTTTGGAAAAGGCCAGAAAAGGCGAGGCCAGAAAGGGCTGAACCGGCTCACACCGCGAACTCCATTAAGCCGAGGAATCCAAAGCGCCCAGACCCCTCCCCAGGAAACGATAGGAAGCGTCTGCGGAACAGCCCACCGACTCGCCAGTCCGGACGGACGGGGCCAGGCCTGAGGAGGGCTGGGCCGGTCCGAGAGGGGCGCCCTCCCGCCGCCGCCGCCGCTCACCTCCTTGACGGGTGGGAATTTCTTCTTGCACTCCAGGGACAGGGCCCTCAAGTCGCTCTGCATGTTCTCCAGCAGCTTCTTGACCGCCTCGGGGCTGTGGGTGCTGGACATGATCCACCCAGTGCCGAGCCTATTTCGGAGCGGCGCGAACGAACTCCGGCACTGTCAGCTCCCGGGGGCGACAGGCAGCTCCCCCCAGGCACCTCCGGCCCTCCCGCTGCCCGCCTCCGGGGCTCCGCGGGGACGCCACTGGGCCTGGACTGCCCACCGGCGCGAGCCCGAGTGCCTCCGGCAGCCTCCTCGCAACGCCCCCGGCTCCTCTCCGCGTTGCCCCTGCAGTCGCCCTCCCCGCTAGGCCCCGCCGGCTCCGGCCGAGGAGCCCACTGTGCGGGCAGGTCCCTCCCGCTGCTGCGGGGCCCAGACACACCGGTCGTCACAAGCTTCAACGCCGGCTCCCCGAACCCCACAGATTCGCCGACGCCATTAGCCAAGCGGCCCACAATTCCGCGCGCGGCGGGGACACGTCGGCGGCACTTCCGGGCACCGTGGCCACCGCCCCCGCGGTAGCCAACCCGGCCAGGGAGCAGCGGGCAGGGCGTGGTCGGGGCGTGGTCGGGGGCGTGGCCACGCTAAGGGCAGGCTTGGTTCCGGGCCGCGCGCAAGCATCCGAGTAGGATCAGCGCTCCGCTTGCCTTACCTAGATTTGCTTCCTTTTCGGTGACTAGAGTCTGAACGGAACACCAGCTATTCCTTGGCGTATCTTTTTGCATATTGCGTTGTAAACAAGTTTGCTTCCTTTTTGGATTAATCTTCATTTGTCGTGTCCCTCTTCATTTCCGCTCTCTTGAATCTCTGGGCTAGTGTCCCCAAATCAGCACCTACCTCCTTTTAACTTTTTACCCCCTACAGCACCTAAATTGCAGTTCCTCCACAGGGGTGCACGTACTGCGAAGTAGCCACTACTTCTGCCATTTGTAAAATGACATAAAACTTCCAGACCCTCCGCCAGCTTTCCATTTCAACCCAAGTAAAAGCCAAAATCTCTTGGTTCACCGACCTGGCACTACACGACCTCTCCTCCCCTTTAAAAATGAACGTTTCGGGATGGCTGGAATCTCTTTTCCCCCTCCGTTTTGTTCCC
>PVJC01011663.1:0-41128 GCA_004026665.1 Murina feae
CTGGATTGCCACCAACAGCCCTCCTCTGCCAGCCTGGTCACCACAACTTTCCACCCAGGCAAGCCTGGTCCCCCCCCAACTATCTTCCCCTTCAGGCCTGGGTCCCTCACAACTGTCCTCCCCCCTAAGCCGGGTCCCTGGCGCCTCCTTCCCAAGCGGGAGCAGCACCTGCCAAGTGGCAGGGAGAGGGGGACCTTTCCACCCCGCAGGCCAAGTCCCCGCGTGCGCCTCCTTCCCCAGCGGCTCTGATCCCCAGCGGCTCTTAGCCAAAGTGGAGCTCAGAGCCGCTGGGGTGTGGGGCCTTTCCGCCCCGCAGGCCAAGTCCTCCATGCCTCCTTCCCCAGCGGCTCTGAGCTCAGCGGCTCTGAGCCGAAATGGAGCTCAGGACCACTGGGGTGCGGGGCCTTTCCACCCCGCAGGCCAAGTCCCCACGTGTGCCTCCTTCCCCAGCGGCTCTGAGCTGAAATGGAGCTCAGAACCGCTGAGGTGTGGGGCCTTTCCGCCCCGCAGGCCAAGTCCTCCGCGCCTCCTTCCCCAGTGGCTCTGAGCCAAAGCGGAGCTCACAGCGCTGGGGTGTGGGGCCTTTCCACCCCATAGGCCGGGTCCCTGATCGCCAGGACCCTGCAAGGCATCAGCCACCACCCGCCCAGCCCACTCTGCTGCCCACTGGTTTCCATGACTCACTCGCTGCTCTCTCAGTGGCTCCCAGCCGCCATCTTGCCTGGGCTAATTTGCATACAGCCACTCTGATTGGCTGGTGGGCGTGGCTTACCCTGTCTCAGAGAAACGGTTAATTTTACTATTTCGCTTTTATTAGTTTAGATTATTATTATTACTTAAAATATTACAAAGAGTAGTACATATGTCTCTTTCCAAAAATTGGGACTTTTTCAAAACGCCACGCGACTCAGGACCAATTGTTAAAAATCGGGACTGTCCCACCAAAAGTGGGACGTCTGGTCACCTTATTCAAACTGCTTTTTCTTGCTTTTAACATGACTTATAATTTTTTGTTGGAAGCTAAACATGACGTATTAGGTAACAAGAACTGGAGTAAATAAACCATCAGCATGAAGTTTTATATTTTCTGGGTAGGTGTTGACAGTTGTTTAATATTTAATATGTAAAAGTCTTCAAATTATTTTAGTTTTTAAAAAAATGTCTCCCTAAGTCCCTCCTTAAATAGAGCCTATGCCTAGCTGCTGTCTCAGTGTGATCCCCTTACTATTCTGGAGCTCTGTTGATATGGTGGTAAGGTCTTGGGGGAGTGCATATGATTAAATCTCAGGCCTTTAGTGTACTTGTGTCCCTGGGTTGTGATGTCCACAGTGTTTATAACCTTTTTTCTTTATCTTTTCACTCTTTAGATGAGACAAGAAGGCTACAATTGAGTAATTTTCCTTCTCTCATGTAAGATAAGGCTCTGGTAGTCTTTTTGCCAACTGAGGAGGCTTCTGTGACAGATAACACTCACGGAATATTTAAAAATGTTTCAAAATGGTTATCTTTCACCCCACTTCACACTTTGGCAAGCAACATGAGAGTTTTTTCATTGTGAGAACCTAATGAAGTTCTTGTGGGCAAATCCATAAATAGTTGGGGGCCCCCACATGTAACCTCCAGCAATTTGTCAATGTGTCTTTTAAGTGTTCCTACCAGTTTATGGTTCCAGTGGCTTCTGCTCCATGTAAGTGGATCTTGACTATGATTCTCTGACTTTGCTATCTATGAAAATTTTGGGTAGAGCTTTGCCCTTTGATCTCAATTCTTTGATGGCTCTAAGAAAAGTAATTGCTTTTCCATTTTTCAGGCTTTTGCTTCTATAAACTGGACAGATGTCATTAAATATAAGCACTTTAAATATCAGACATAGAACCATACAGTTCCCCCCAAAGAATGATTCTTTATTTTCTTGTTACTCTTCTCACATTTATAAATGAGTTTGTTTGGGTTAGAGAGCCACTTAAAATGGGAAGTCTGAAGACAGAATAGAGATCACTACTCTTCTAGGGGAAGAGACCAAGCAGGTCTAGTGGTTCAGGGAAGATTCAGATTTCACAAACCATCTGGGTGTGGTGGCATGTTGCTGGATAAAAATCTCAACACAATATATCTGTAGCTCTAGGTTGTGTTATTTAGAGAGTTTGGGATCTTTGCACTTCATCATGAGTCACATTCCCATTTCGGGTGTCACTGGACCAAGCCTTCCTTTGTATGGAGCTGAATCAGGAGAACAGTGCTTAGCCTCTGAGTACCTGTCAGTGACGCAGGAGCCGGAGCTCTGTCCCAGGTTACAGGGTCCTAGCTGAGGGAGCACAGAGGAAACTGCTGACCTCACATTTTATGTCCTCCTGAAGCAGAAAACTTCTGACTGAGAATACTAAGAATGAACCTCATAGATACAATCCTTCTTTGAGTTTTTCTAAGAAAAAATTGAAAATATTTTATCCCTCTTAAAACTTAATAAAAGATAAAATGCAAATTATATTAATTGAAATAGAGAGTTGTATTATTCTTGGATCATAATTGACTCAGTTTCCTATGGAGAGGAGTGAAAGAAATGAGTCTTGTTAACTCTTCATTCTTTTCCTTTTGTTCTCAGCATTAGGGCAAAGCCAAGAGGCAGAAAAAAGGTGGTAGACAAAAAGGTAAGGTTCTGCCTATTTTATGTGAGATCTCCTTTCCATACTTTCCATGAGGTCCTAGGTCCATAGTCTCTGAAAATGTCAGTTTAGATACATTTCCTCTCAGAAAACAGAGCCTTCAGAGGAGAAGCTCATGAGAAGACACTCAGAACCGGAGACACTTCTCAGATTCCCTGCTCTGTATTCCCAGGGTATGAAGCAGTGATGGACCTGGGCATGGGTATTGCCCACAGGTGGTCATATGAGATGTCAAGAGCCAGACTACTATCTTCTAATTTTTTTAAATCTTTATTGTTCATATTATTACAGTTGTTTCTCTTTTCCACCCCCATAGCTCCTCTCCTCCCAGTTCCCACCCCATCCACTGCCCTTATCCCCCCCCCCCTGTCCTCATCCATAGGTGTACAATTTTTGTCCAGTCTCTTACTACCTCCCACCAAGCTCCTTACCCCTGTGAATTGTCATTCCACTCCCTTTCTATGCCCCTGATTCTATTCTATTCACCAGTTTATTCTGTTTATCAGACTTTTTTTTTATTCACTTGATTTTTAGGTTCACTTGTTGATAGATATGTATTTGTTGTTCATAATTTTTACTTTACTTCTTCTTCCTCTTCTCAAAGGATACCTTTTAGCATTTCATATAATACTGGTTGGGTGGTGATGAACTCTTTTAGCTTTTTCTTGTCTGTGAGGCTCTTTGTCTGACCTTCAATTCTGAATGATAGCCTTGCTGGGTAAAGTAATCTTGGTTGTAGGTTCTTGCTATTCATCACTTTGAATATTTCTTGCCATTTTCTTCTGGCCTGCAATGTTTCTATTGAGAAATCAGCTGACAATCGTATGGGTGCCTCCTTGTAGGTAACTGACTGCTTTTCTCTTGCTGCTTTTAAGATTTTCTCCTTGTCTTTTGCCCTTGGCATTTTAATTATGATGTGTCTTGGTGTGGTCCTCCTTGGATTCCTTTTGTTTGGGATTCTCTGTGCTTCCTGGACTTGTAAGTCCATTTCTTTCACCAAGTAGGGGAAGTTTTCTGTCATTATTTCTTCAAATAGGTTTTCAATATTTTGCTCTCTCTCTTCTTCTGGCACCCCTATAATTCTGATGTTGGTACACTTGAAGTTGTCCCAGAGACTGTTTACACTATCTTCATATTTTTGGATTCTTTTTTCTTTTGGCTTTTCTGGCTGGGTGGGTTTTGCTTCTTCATTTTTCTTGTCTTTGACTTGATTCTTGCAATTCTCTCATCTGCTGTTGGATCTCTGTATATTATTCTTTATTTTAGTCAGTGTATGCTTAATTTCTAGCTGGTCCTTTTTCATATGCTCAAGAGTCTGACTAAATTTATCAGCAGACTCTAGAATATTCTTGAAAAGTCTTTTAACCGTGGTTTTGAACTCTATATCCAGTCATTTGCTTTCCTCCATTTCTGTCATTTGTGACCTGTTTCTTTGTCTCCACATTTTGGCTGCTTCCCTGTGTTGACAGAGTGGCTTTAATCAGCTGTGTCTATGGTGGGAGAACTTCTGGAGACACCCTTATGGGGCAAGACTTGCTTCAGTGGGGCTTTGGTGCCCACTAAGTCTGCCCCCTGAGTGCGTCCCTTATGAGTCTGAGGAGTTTAGACTGGGTGGTCCCACTCTGCCCACTGGTTACACTGGCTCTTGTATCTCCAAAGAGGTGCTATCTTAGCTTCTGCCTGGGGTTTCCCAGCCTTTTATATGCAAAAGCCTCTGCGCACAGCTTGGGTAGGGTGGGGTGTTGAGGAGTCTACAGGGCGGAGCAACCAGCTATGGCTGCTTCTCAGCCCTGCCCTAAGAGGCACCGGGTCTCAAACCACTCTGGAGTTCCTCCTGGTGCCAGACGGTGCTAGACAGTCCAGCTCCTTCCCGTAATATTCTGAGTCTCCAGAAACTCACCTGGAACTGGAGTTCAGAACTGTCAGGAGCTTGTGCTTCCCTCCGGTACAAAATGCTGCCAGTCCTTTCCGCAAGCTGTTTCTGCGAGCCCTTTCCACAAGCCCCTTTGCACGCGCCTCCGTACCTCTGCACTTTATTTCTGTACCTCCTCTGTGTCTCAGTCTCTTTCTAGTTGTAGAATTTCCACTCAGCCAGCCTTCCTATGGGTCTGGGTAGTGTCCATTTTTTCTTTTTGTTGTGATTTTGTAATAGTTGTGCCCAGCAGCAATTCCAGTGTTCACCTATGCCGCCATCTTGGTTGCATCCGATTTAATGTGTCTTCTAATTTTAATGACTAACTTTCTGGAACTGAAATTCCCCTTTGAGATGACCATTGACCAATGCTCCTCAAAGGGTTGTTTTAAATATAATATAATATAATATAATATAATATAATATAATATAATATAATATAATATAATATATGTGGGAGCCCTTTGTGAATAAAACAATACACATCTGAGCTTTGTTATTATCACCAAACATGTGACCTTGAATCCTAATTTTTGAGGCTCTCCAAATCCAATCTACCAAGGGTACCTTTCAAGAACATTCTAAATAGCCTTCTATAAGATGTCTTTGCTTCTACCTTCATAACTTCCTTGGTTTCTCAGGTTGGAAAACTTATTGGAGTGAAGTGGAAGAGGCAAGGAAGATGCTTTCTCTTCTGCAAAGGTGACTAAACTTTATTGCTTTGATTCTGTAATCCTCTTTTTAGCAATGTCTAAGGTTCTTTAGCAGAGTCTAAGGCTTTTTAGCAGTATCTAGGGCTTCAGTGAAGCCTGGGATTGACAGGGGAAATCATCGGAATCAGAATGTGAAAGCCTTTGGGAAAGGAGTACAAATTATATTGTGAGATCAAGGAAGTAGCGAAATTGAAAGGATTGTATACAGTGTGAAGCACTACCTGTGCCAGACCTGCCAAGATCCCATATGTTTGTTCTGGTCCTGGCAATAGTTTTTTTATTTGTTTGTTTTTTATTTTTTTTATTTCAGAGAGGAAGGAGAGAGAGAGAGAGAGAGAGAGAAAGAGAGAGAGAGAGAGAGGGGAGCATCAATGATGAGAATCATTGCTTGGCTACCTCCTGCACACCCCCTACTGGAGATTAAGCCTGCAACCCCAGCAAGTGCCCTTGACCGGAATTGAACTGTGGACCCTCCAGTTCCCAGGCCAATGCTCTATCCACTGAACCAAACCAGCCAGGGCCTGGCAATAATTTTGTACCTCCTTTCTCTGCAGCTCCTGGGGCCATCATCATAATAGCCAATTTCATCAATTATATCCAGACCTCTCCTGTGAGATATGTAATAATGCAAGTGCTGAGGTCAACCTGTTCCCAGAGGCCTTGGAAGATGCTATTCCTTTGGCTTCCACAGTTTCTGGTACTGAGTCATCATACTCTCTGTTTTCTGCCTTCTCAGTAGTCCCACTAAGATACTCAATCCCTACCCCTCTGCCTGAGCCTTTTCCACCACCACCTCATATTTTTCCCCCTAATCCAATGACCCCCATAGTTGACTTTGTTTTACCTTCACCATTGGGTTACTTTCTGCAACCAGACCTTTTCCTACTTTAGAATCCAAATTCCCAGTGGACCATTTCCCACCCAAATCCCCTGCCATACTCGTCTCCCATCACATGACAATCAGAGAGTGGATCCTATTCTCCAATTTTGTCTCTGAATACCATCTTCTCAAGTGATCCCATCCTTACCCAACATATCAACTTCTTAACAGGTTTGTCACAGTCAACGAATCCCACTGATTCATTTGCTTGTCAACACATCCCACCAGTGCTGTCTACTTCACCACTACCAGACTGCCCTTCCACTGTGATTCAATCAAAATCAATTTTACCCTCACTGAAGCCTGTTCCAGAGGACTTGTCTCCAGATAGTATTGGTGGATTGTCTACTCATCAATCAACAATCAGAGACACTGACCATTCAAACCTGTCAATATCAGACATTTCCTGTTGGCAGGCTTATGCCAAGAACGTGTTTCTCCCCACATCACCACATTCTGATTTTCAGCAAGAGCATGCTTTTCTCCACCTACCAGAGACTGATCTCTGGGGAGACTCTGTTTCAAAGCACATGGAGGCCAGTAGCCATTCTTTTCTTGCCCTTAATGTCCAAGCACTCCTGGAGAGACAAATAAAAAAGAGAAAGGCTTTTCAGGTTTTAGAGATGCGAGAAAATAAGCAGGGACCATTTTCAAAACAAATTTGGTCAGAATACCAACAGCCATCTTTAGGGAATTCATTGCAACTACTTGATGTACAGAACACCATAGTCCCCCAAACTGGCTGGAACATTGAAGACAAATCAGAGCAGCTGCGCAATAGCCAGGAATTATTTTATGTCAAGACACTGGAAGAAAACTTGCAGCAGAAATATAGCCAGCTCTTCTGGGGTCTTCCCTCTTTGCACAGTGAGTCCCTAGTAGCTACTTTCCTGGTTTCCAGTAGTAGTTCCCCACTAGAAACTCACTTTGTCTTATTCAATGGAATTTGTAATGCTTCTGTAGTCAAAATGCAACATCGAGGATCTCCAACATTTCCTCATTTCCATTTTCTTCCCCTAAACAATGTAGATCCTCAGCATTTGCCTCAAATCAATCCCGAAGCACACTATTTCACTCAGGCCCAGTCTCAGCCCCACTTTCAATCCCAACTCGCAATCCTACCATCTTCTTCATCCCAAATGAGAGACTGTGGCGTGTCTTTCAATGTATCTCAGAATGAGTCAGACTCTAATATCTTGAATGAAAATCAACACCTGGGTTGCCATATGTTGCAGAAGCAACAAGGAAGTTTCCAGGGTTTAGTCCCTGTACTCCAAAAAGCTCAAGATGCTATTAGTCTTCAAGCTCCCAACTTTTCATTGGTCAGCCAGTCATCCCATGCCTATGTACCAGTCTCCCTCCTTCCTGGCCATTTTCATACCACCAATGAACCTCAGGGGCAACTGCAGCTTTATGCTCCGAGTACAGTAATCCCATTCCAATGCCATCATGCCTGTAGAAATCTAGAGCCTCTAGAACTGAGGGCACCTCAGTGTAAATTAACAGAAACTTCTCTGCAGAAAGACAGGCATGCTCACTTACAACTCTCTGAGCTTCAGGGAGAATGTAGCAAGTCACTAGGCAAAAATGAGTTGTGTTTCCCAGGACGTTTATGTGAGGGGGTTTCACAAAACTTTCAGCTAAGGGAAGACATAAAGAGGAATCTTGGGTATATCCTAGAGAAGAGCCCAGAAGACAGCCCACAAAGGATCCCAGAATGCTACCTAGTAAAGCATCTGAGGGCTGCCTTAGAGACAAAAAGTAACTGTGCGTGTCACTCAAGTCACTTAAGAAATAAATTGTTACGTGTCTCAAGGAAGGGTATAAACAAGGATAAAATTAAAGCCATTCTTAGATTACATTTGAGCAAGAAGTCTTCACAGATCACTGAGGGTAGAATCCCTATGGGTGTATGTCATTCATGGATGGCCAAGGACAATACATGGCCTCCTTCTGGGAATTCCCACACCATTAAGAAAAATAAAAATTCAAAAAACACAATGACTGGTAGAGTCTACTGCCAGATTACCACTCTAGAGCTTTCTTTTCTTGATCCCAACACTCGACAAGTGCTAGAAGCCCATATTATAAGGTTTCGTATGAATCAGAGATGGGGCCTCCCACTAAAGGTTATTAAATCCATAAAATTCTATACAGCAAGAGGAGGCAAAACATGGCCTCTTCCCCAGTTTGACTTTCCCTCCTCAGGCATGCATATGTCTAATGTAGTTTCTGAAGCTGAGGTTTTTAAGCCCCTTGAGGGAAGCTCCAAAACTTTTCAGGGAAACAAGCTGAGAATAAATTCAGTTGGTACCCTGGAGTCTCCTCACCCGGCTTTCCCATATGTAAGCTGGGAAGGACAGGGCGTCCTGAAAACATCACATGCTGGTATGGAACATAAGCTTGCAGAGAACGTCCAGAAAACTGTGTGTGGCAGGCAGACTTTTCAGCCCCTCAGGCACCACATCATAGACAAAGGGAGGCAGAGTGAGATTGTACTGAACAACAGATACAGCCCAAAGGTGCCCAGGAAGCCAGCTGGAGCTGGACATAAGCCAAGGAATGAGAATGTGAGTTTCCATGATAGAGCAAAGTTGATTCAGGGCCAAAAGACAGTGGTAGAAGATTTAGAATATTTTCCCATTTCCAAAATGTTCAGTGAGATATTAAAGGCCCAGGAGCCATGTGCAATTAAATCATCATCTTGTGACATCCTGACAACCCAGGAGTTGGGCGTCTCCCAAACGATAAATGTCAATATGAGTAAAGAAGAACCTACCCTGACCACTGAGTATCCCTCACCAAAAATATTAGATCCCCAAAATTCTAAACTATCCAACCTGCAAAAACAGCTCCTTGATGAGTTAAAACTTAAATTGAAGAGCAGGGAGCAAAGCCGCAATCAAGGGTGTCCCACTGACATGTCCCTTACTTCAGGTAGCTTTCCTTCCCTACCCTCACTGACTCTGCCCCAGAGCATCTCTAGTGGGCACATGGGAGTGTCCAAGGGGCCTCATGTCCACTTTGAGGACAGCACAGAGCTCAGGCAGGAATCCTGGGTCCCTAAGAAGTGCCAAGATATCAATTTACCACCAGTGGCTACGAAAGTGCGAACTTTGGATTCCAAAGCAGGAGAATGTAGAAGTGAGGATTCAAGTGCAGGGACATCTAAAGCTAGAAAGAAGAGCCACCCTGTTGAGGACAGAGAATTAGAGGACACTTTCCTGTCTTTGTCACAAAATGAACAGTTTTCTCCTGATAGTTACTTAAAAAAAAAAAGGAGGGAATTTTCTCAGTGGGTCAATTCCAAAAGAAAAAGTAAAGACCTGGAAACTCGCCAGCAAAAAACCAACTTCATGTCAACCTTTGCACAGGAACATGACTTAGCTGAAAGTGCAGCTGTCTTTTTGGATTATGGGCTTCCTGAGGCTCATGAGCTCATGACAACCATTGAGAAGATCCTAGAGGAAAAACTGGCAAATAGTCACGAGCTTCAGGCCTTCCATTTAAATCAACAGAAGTAGGAACTGTGGGCCTAGGAAGAGCCTGACAAGGGACATCCCTCCAACTGTGGGGGGGGGGGCTCTCTCTGACCCACTACCAAGAAGAATGTGCAAGTACCAAATTCTGTAACCAAGAATCTGTCACTAGGTAGAGTTTTCTTGCAAGTGTTACAAAGAACAGAGTCAGGATCAGACATCCTCAGAAAGTTGCAGCCTTCAAGGACCAGTTGCTGTGCCAGAGTCAACATCCTTCCCCACACTCTTGGGAGCCCATCCCAGACCCACCAGCATGCATCAATTATGCCAGGTCCCTCCAGCCTCCCCCCCTCCCCATGATGAAGATGCTGTGTTCAGAGATTTGACTCTTCTTTTCAAACAGAAGACATTTCTCCAGCACCACCAAGGAGAAAAAATTTCTTTAGAGAAATCGTTTGATCCTTGTTGAGAAAGCCTCACCATTTCCACGACAGCAAAGCCTCTGATGAAAACAATCTTTCTTTAAAAATAAGCAAAGATATTGATCCTGCTCAATAAATGTTTCTTGTAATGGAGTAGGGTGTCCTCTGTGTACTGCACTGGTTCTTGGGTTTTTCATATCCATGGACTTGTGCTTACAAAAATGAAGGAGTCGTTTTAGTTCTAACGGATTTCCTCTTTTTGTTTCTAAAAGATGACCAGTCCCTTTTAGGGAGTCTAGGTGGCCCCAGTTTTATTCTGGGATCCTTTATTTAACCCTGCTCAGATTTCCTGTAGTTAAAAACACTATTTTCTCATAGAGTATACAAAAAGTTTACTATAAAAACCTTTCAGGCATTTTCGAAATGAGAAAAACCCTAAAGTCCAGAACTTGGCTCACACTGTCTTTTTACCTGCTCCCTCACCTGTAGCCAGAATCCTTTCTTGTTGCCTCCCAAAAGTTTTGGAATTGAAAGTGGGAAAGGAAGGGTGTTTAGGAGCAGAGGTTGGTGGTAGGAAGAAATCTTCCTCTTAGGTCTCTTGGTGAAGAATAAATGTCACCTGTTCCTAAGAGCTTTTCTCTCCCTCATGAACTTTGGGGTGATGGGTTATGTTTCCCATCCCTTAACTTATTCTAATGAAAATGTGTAGCAGTTTGCCATTTCCCATTCCTCTTCACTTACTGGAGCAGAAGAGTGGACAGAACTTGCATTTCTGAAAAGAACCTGAGATAGGAATGATTTCCTGAAATTATTTCTAACTTTTATTTAGAAAAATTCCTGACTCCAGAATATCTCACAGGAGGGTAGTCACTGAGTGGGGTATATATGAATGGGTTGTATATGAGTGGGATATCTATATATCTATATCTATATATCTCTCTATATATATATATCAATGGGTAATCCTTGAGTGGGGTACATATGAATAGGTTGCACTGGATTGGCCAGGGTAGGGTCTAGGAATTGTGTGGGTCTGACTAATCTGTTATAAGTGGGGTGTTAATCTCTCTGGTAGGCATATTTTGACCTCAATGACAAGGTTTTCCTGCTTGTGACAGTACTTCAAGGGACAGGACAAGCTCTTCTTGCTTTTCAGGGAAATATTTTAAGGATGACTAGCTTGATAGCATTATTATAAGACCAAGAGATCACCTGGCCATCACTTGTAGGAGTGGTTGCCAGGAAACCACCCAGAATTTGGGGGAAAGGGAGACAAATAGTAATGAAAATTAATGGTGGAGTGGGAAAGAAGAAGAGAATGAGGAGAAATATGATATCATTACAACTCATGATCCCATTCTGGCTATCCATTCCACCAGACATTATCTTACTTCCAACGTGCCTCCTGGAGACTAGCCAGGGCTATGCAGAGCACAATGATACCATTTTAACATAAAAAATACGTGATATGTGGGATAATCATTGAGTATGAAAATACCCCCAAGGATGTTGGGAGGCTGTCCTCCTATGCGGTGCCTACCTTCCCAGCCATACTATATCTTACACCAAGGTTCTAGACATTTAGGGTTGTTTTAGTAAACTCTTGCTATATAATGGATACTTCAAAATTTAGTGCTTTAAAAAACACATATTTATCATTTCACAGGTTTTGTGGGTTAGCATTGTTGACCTAGCCTACCTGGATTCTCAACTTCAGAGTCTCTCAAAATGTTGCAATTACAGTGACAGGTGGGCCCAGGTTTCACCTGAAGGTTCAACTGGAGAAGCACCCACATGTGTGCTCACTTACGTAGCTGTTGTTGGGATTCAGATCCTTAAGGCCTATTGGATTGAGGTACTCAATTCCTTGCTGGCTGTTGGCTATAGTTGGCTATAGTCTTCAGTTCTTTGTCATGTGGGCCACTCCAACATGGCAGCTTGCTTCATCAAAGCTAGGAGAGAGTGTGCTTTAAAGACAGAAGTTACAACATTTTATAAACTAATTGAAATGACATCCTATCACCTTATCTGTGAACCAGAAGCAAATCACTAAGTGAGCCTACACAGAAGGGGAAGGGTAATTACTCATGGTGTGAATCAGGAGGTATACATATCATCAGAATCTTCTTAGAAGTCTTCCTAACACAAGGATTTTTTTCCTGAATACCACACTAAGTTCACTGAAGCACAAGTGGCCCAAGTTGCCAAGTGGATCCTCATCCTCCACTATATGAATGTCACCAAGGTCAAAACTATTTAATTGCTAGATGTAGTGGTGGCTGGTAAGAAAACATCAAAAGAATTGGAGCATCCAAAGAAAGAGGGATAGGTGGTATGAGAACAGTGCCATGGAGGTAAAGGTGTTATGGCATCATCATCAATGTTTCTCTTTTATTAATATTTCTATATCTCCTCTCTTTCAAAATAAATAACATATATATATTTTAAAAGCGACAGTGTTATTAGGACCCCCTCCACTTGCACATGGTCTGATACTGAGAATGGGGTTAGTTTTCCAGAGGGCAACAGAGATATTATTTCCAGAAGGTGAGTGAATGCTGGGTGTCAAACAAGCAAAACAACAAAACAGATGTCTACTATAGCCCTCTCTCACTGTCCCATTTCTCACTTGTCCACAGTCATGACATTGTACCTTGATTCCAGTTCAGTTACGGCCATATCTTAGAACTTATCACCAGCAACCCTTCTGCCTTCTGAAATATAGTCTGATATTGAAACTTTATCCTTTCAGCTTATGCCTTCAGAGTGCCAATTTCTCAACCTACCCAGGAACTACAAACCATTTTATACTTTCTCCCTGTCCATTTGACAATCTTTTGTCTTCATTTCCTCCTCCAAGGAAAGCTTTATGATCCATCATTTAACCCCAAACCTAACTACTTCTACACCACACAGCCTACCCCAGTCTGCTTTCATCTCGTCTGCCTGGAAAAAATCCAACTCTGCTTTTTTTTTTAGACCTGCCTTCTAATAAGGGGCTGACTCCTGTTAAGTATGTTGATGTCACTATAAATTTACATAGTAGTTACTGGTTAGCTCCAACATGCCTTAAAAGAATCCATTCATTCCTTCCGTGTTTAATATGTGCTAGGCAGTCTTCTAAGCGCTTGGGAGACAGGAATGAAGGAAACAAAGTCTTGGTGGAGCTTACAAGATTGCTTTCTTAGCCAATTCTCTTGCCTAAGTACTGCGAACTATTTCACTCTCCTACAACTTCTCTGCACACCTCACTCGTTGAGCATTATGTGCTGGACCCCACCACAGGCGAGTAAGAGGTCAGCAGGTGGGAACTTTTCGTTAGAAAAACTTCAGAACAACAAAATAAAAACCAACCCATAAACTTCCATCCTCTCTTACCTCTTTCCTTCCCTATTATACTGAAAGTTTTCCCTGGATGTTTTCCCGGACGCTCTCAAGCTAGGATATATCCTTGTTTGCCCATTCACAGCACTTTCCACATTGTGTGGAATATTTGGCTTAATTACAGGCCACCCTCCAATAACATGGGCTTGAACTACATGGGCCCACTTATAATTGGACTTTTTTTCCCAATTTACTTCGCCCAGTTTTATTCATCACGGTTCAGTTGACCCTGGCAGTTCAAAAATGCGTTGTTCAAACTTCAACTGCTGTGAATCCTCATGCGCACAGTTAACGTGCAGGTAGTGGTCGCCGCCCCAACCCCAGTGTGTTCTCAGGTCAACTGTGTCTACCTTCTGAGAACATAGAGACTTACGTTTTCCTTCATCACAGCCCGAAGCACCTGGTGGAGCTCAGAAACCTCTGGAGGAAGGAACTAGAATTCTGCAAGGGGAGCTCCGCCCAGCGCACCCTGGGGCGGGGCCACGTGCTGGCGGGCCCCTGAGGCTGTGGCTTTTGGCTTTGTAAAGCAGCGGCACCGGGCAGGTGCTGAGACCACGTCTCCGGGTCTGGGTCGTTTCTGGAAGATGAGAGCTGAGATTGAACTCAGAGAAAGGTTGTCAGGAAGGCATGGGGCTCCCGCAAGACTTCTCCCTGTCAGCCCTCAGGCTTCCTTTTCCCCAACTGCCAGGCCTCGCGGGCTCTCCTTCCCTGCACCCTGGGGAGGCAGAGGCTCCAGAAGACGCTCAAAGGCCTGGGGGTGGGGTCTCTGCCAGCCGGACAAGGCCCTCCTTCAAGGTAAGGACTCCTCCGAGCTCCACGGAGGCGGTCAGGGTCATAAATACAGTGACAGTATTGGTGGTGAGGGCTTCACCCTGCACTGGCGGCCTGGCCTTGCCAAGTTACAGCCTCAGGTCTCATCTCTTGTGGGAGACACTGCTGCGCAGGCATGGGGCCGCTCTGAGACCTGGAATGAGCTAGTTCAGGGCCTACGTTAAGCGATGGGCTGCGCTGGGCACCCTGAGGCCGTGAGCTAGTGGGCCTTGCCAGCCCCCAGAGAGCCCTGAGCCTTGGGGGTGCCTGCCCTGTCGGGACTGTGAGTCGTCCAGTTTCCAGTCCACCCCCCAAGTGAAGAAGGCGTCATCTCTGATTCCCTGCAGGACCAGTGGCCTCTTTGGTTGTTGTTTTCGGCGGATCCAAATGAGGGATTTACCTCCCCTGGGGCCCACCGGTGAATCCGGTAAGAATGGTACCTGGGAACCCCGGGAAAATGTGCATCAGAACATTCGTGTCACTGGGCAGAAAGGCAAACGCACATCAGTTTGTCCAGCCCTGGAAGATCCGGGCAGCAGGACATGACCTCTCCAGCCAACACGACTGCAGGCTTTCTATGGGGCAGGAAATCTCAAGTAACAGCCTTCACTGCAGTTATAGTACATTTATGCATTTACTGAGGGCCTACTGTGTGTCCAGGTTCTTTGTTAATTAGGAACTCTCACTATGTTTCTCTTAGGAAGAGGTACAAGAAAATCTTTTGTGTGACTTCCCAAGGAAAAAATAGTATGTAGCAAATTTGAAAGATGTGGAAATGTAGAAAAACCTCATAAATGTTTACCTTTAAAACATGCTAACTTTTTAATCTATCTCTTTCCAGATTTTACTTGTCTTTTTTTTCATTGTTCAAATAATATGTTGTTTAAAGGAAAAACACTATCATAAACATTCCATGTTACTATAAAGTTTCATTAATAACTTAAAGTGATAACAGTCTGTTAAGTGGTAGAATATTAAATTCTACTTTTGTTGACATTTGGGTAGTTTCTAATTAATGTGGTTAGGTACCCACCCATGAGGTTATCTATTTCAGCACTAGATTCTCCTGAGTTTCAAGCTTGTGAAACCAGCTGCTTGTCAATCAAACATCCTCAGTGTAAAATCTTCCAAACCGAAGGCATCATTTTATTTTACCCCAAACTTCTCTTTCTCTTATATTCCCAGTATCAATCAGTAGCACCTGGACAGCCAAGCAAGAAACATAAAATTTACTTTACATTCCTCCCTCTTAATTTTTCCCATTGCTAGTCATCTATTACATGGATGAGCTGGAAAATATGGGAGAGAAATCCTAGCATTGTCACAGTCCACTACATTCCCCTCAAATATGTAAGATTCTTCAGGTCATGAGCTATATTTTAATTATCAATTTTAATTATGTTACTAATACATGGTCACATTCTGTGAGTCAAAATTAAAACATTCTCAGTAAAGTTGAATTTCCATTCCAGAACAAAAACTTGTAATTTCACATAAAATCTTCAATTTCTTACTTTACTTATTTTCTTTCTATATCAGTATAGATTCTTGGTTTCCCAGCTGATTCACTTCAATATGTTACTGACAATATTTCACAGATTTAATTAGTTACTTCAGTCTGACTTCTGCATTCTTTTGATTTATCTGTGTAAGTTCTTACTTTATGACACACAAAGATTTTTCAGGCTGATTGTATACCTTTTCCTACATCAGCTCCGGAAAAATTTTAACTATTTCTCCAAGTAACCCTAATTCCTTTAATGTAGAATGGTATTTAGAATCAAAGGTCAGGGTGTTGCATGTGCTCAATTTTTAAAAAATATATACTTATTTTTTTATTTCAGAGAAGAAGCAAGAAAGAGACAGAAACATCAGTGATGAGAGAGAATCATTGATCGGTTGCCTTCTGCATGCCCCACACTGGGGATCAAGCCTGCAACCCCGGGATGTGTCCTTGACGGGAATTGATCCCAGAACCCTTCAGTCCGCAGGCCAGTGCTCTATCCACTGAGCCAAACCAGCTAGGGCATTTAAAAGAAAATATTTTTATTGATTTTAGAAAAGAAGGGAGAAGGGGAGAGAGAAACATCAATGATGAGAGAGAATCATTGATAGGCTGCCTCCTGTGTGATCGGGGATCGAGCCTGCAACCTGGGCATATGCCCTGACTGAGAATGGAACCATGACCTCCTGGTT
The DNA here is from genome assembly GCA_004026665.1 of Murina feae. Taxonomy (NCBI): domain Eukaryota; kingdom Metazoa; phylum Chordata; class Mammalia; order Chiroptera; family Vespertilionidae; genus Murina; species Murina feae. The sequence continues at coordinate 16,460 of PVJC01011663.1, forward strand.
CATAGGTGGACACTCAACCATGGAGTCACCAGGGTTGGGCAGATGTGCTGATTATTATTAGGATGTTGCTGCTTCTAGGCCATCTCAGTGAACACAGTTAGGGAATATGTGTATATATATGCATATAGACATTCACACATTTAAATATTGATATATTTTTATATATATGCTGAAAATCATGGATTTACATTAGTGCCTCGATTTGCAATCCAGCACCAGTGTGTTCATTCTAATTTTCTCTCTTTCCATGTATGTAACATCTTTCTCCAACAATGAGGAATGTGGTTTCATTATCCCTAATATATTTACTTGCTCAATTATTTCTCCTGTATGTGAGCAATCGCTCATCACCACTGCCTCCTCTATGTATGGGTGTCCTCTTCTACCACTTGTGCTGAGAAATCCGTGTGTTTGGAAGTTGTGTTAGGACAACTCTGTACTAGGCAACCCTTCTATGCCAAGCCCTCTTCACTCCGTTTGGACTCTGAGACTCACATCTGGGACATTGACAATATCTCTCTTACTGCTCCACCCCTTCCCACATCCCCTTTTGGTGTGAATGTCTATTTTGTTTAGCTCACCTAAAGAGCATAAGGCTCAATTATTCAGAAAGGGAGGAGGAAGAAGAATACATACCCTTTTACCTCTTTAATTTTCTTGGAGCATAATTGGTATGTAAAAAACTTCAAGTATTTTAAGTGACCAACTAGATGAGTTTGATAAGGAAAGTATTATAGTTAAGAGAACACATTCAAATTGCTACATTTTAATGTAGGTACTTAAGCTTTGTATTCCTTTCTGTGCCACAGGCTGGTTAATTCATTTAACACATCCTCAAGTTTTCTGATTATTTCTTTAGTCAACCTAATCTGCTGTTATACTTCTCTAGAGAATTTTTCATTTGTTATTGAACATTACAGCTTCAAATTTCTGTTTGTTTGTTTTGAAATAATTTTTATCTCTGTATCAGTATTCTTTATTTGCTGAGATACAAGCTTTGTGATTTTCTTAACTATCCATGGGTTCCTTTACCTCTTTGAACATATTTAAGACAGTTGATTTAAAGTCTTTGACTAGTAAGTCCAATATCTTTACTTATTTCCTTTTTCCTTGTGAATGGAGCTTAATTTATTATTTTTCTGCATGCTTTATAGTTTTATGTTGAAAACTGGGCATTTGAGCTGGAAAGCTGTCTAGTGTTCTTAAGTGCAAGAAAGCTGTGATGTGCCTCATGGAGAAAATGTGTCAGTTGCATAAACTTCATTTAGGCATGAGTTGTGTTGTTGACCATGAGTTTAGTGTTAATGAATGAATAATCGATATTAAATAAGGTGTCTTTAAATAAAAACTCACATAAAAAAAGATATGTATTGATTGGTTGACAAAAATGTTCTGGCCAGAAGCTCTGAGAAAGTTAATCCTTTTTTTCCCTTAGGGATAATGATTCAATATTTGCTAACTCAGTGTCTGCAGTGACATTATGGAACACAATTACTATGAATAATGAGAATTGAATATATTTTTTCACATTCTGTGGGTCGCCTTTTCACTTCTCTGTGGGTTGCCTTTTCACTTACGTTTTAAAGCATAAGTATTTTTAATTTTGATGACGACCAATTAATCTATTTTTTCTTTTGTTGCTCATGCTTTTGGTGTTAATATATAAGAATCCTTTGCCAAATCCAAGGTCATGAAGATTTACCCCATGTTTTCTTTTAGGATTTTAAATATTTTAGCTCTTACATTTAGGCCTTTGATCCATTTTGAGTTAATTTTGAGTATGGTGTGGAATAAGGATGCACACCATTGTTTAAAGGCTCATTTTACAATGATCAGGTTAAATCATCTATCAATAAAAGTGTTTGTGCACATAACCACATTTCCTATTAGGGTGTTAATGGCAACGAAGACCTAGATCATTAGGTTTCACCTGACAGTTTTTGTTTTTGTGCCCTGTGACAAAGTGGAGATTCTATGATGCAGGTTTTTTGCATCCATTCATTCATTATTCATTCTCTCATCAAAAATAGTTATTGCTATAAACCCTGTGCCAGAAATTTTTAAGACAAGTTGATAGAGAGAGAGAGAGAGAGAGAGAGAGAGAGAGAGAGAGAGACAACCTTTTAGTTATTTACCTGTAGATTCCTCTATCCACAATAGACTGCACATATTATAAGGCAGAGACCGTGTTTGTTTTGTTCCCCCTGATATGTTCTGTTCCTGATAATGTCACTTTTGAATAATTAATTGATTGAATGACTTGAGAGTCTATGGAGAATTACTCAATGTTTTAAAGAATTGAAAAAGAAAAACAATTATTTTGTAACTTATTAGGAAGAAGGGAAAATTGGGCCTAACATGGGCCTATCATTTGTTAAACTACATTGCTATCTTTGGTAGAAAACTAAAAAAGAACATTAGAGCTCACATGGGCCTATCATTTGTTAAACTACATTGCTATCTTTGGTAGAAAACTAAAAAAGAACATTAGAGCTTGAAGTGTCTTAGTAATCAACCAGCCAAGTCCCTCCCTCCTTTATAGGGAGAGTAGAAAAATGAAGGTAATTAGCCCATGTCCCACAGTTGTCATGCAACAGATCCAGGACTTTAACCCAGATTTTAAGAGTGTCATATTTTTGATCATATTAATATTCTGTAACAATATGTGAGGATCACTTCAAGAGGTTAAATCTGTGTTTTACACTTGAGCCTTTATACACCAAGGTGAAATTATATCACCCTTGCTAAAAATCTTAACCATGGAGAGAAATTCTTAAGTAAATCAGGATAATCAAATGTGGCAGGTGTTAGTTAGCATCACATTTCAGGAAAGAATAACTTGAGTTGGCTGTGTCCTAGAGCTTACACTTGTCTCTTGCATGAAAATGTTGCATGAAAATGTGTTGGGGCTTTGACATGTGTGGCAATCAGTTCTCACAAGAGTGAGTCACACTTCCTCCTACTCTGCAACTGTCAATGTTGTCTTCTGGAAACATTGCAGTCATGTGGCTTGGCTTGCTGGGGGAGAATAGACCATGAGCCAGGAGAAGGCAGCACTAGAGGAAAGTCAGGAAGAATATGAGACAAATGCGGGTAAAAATGAAAACTCAGGGAAGGAGGCTGACCATTGGATATAGTGTCTCAGAAGGAATGAGTCTAATCCAGAGCATTTTCTAAGACCTGCTTTAATTCCTGCAAAGAGATTTTGAAAATACAGGTAAGATTTTTACAGGTATGATTTTGAAGATGCTGAGTATTTAAAAAGTTTTAGAGTGTGTCGCATTATCCAGAGAAATTGTTTGCAGGCCATTAAGGGAGAACAGAAATAGGCAGATAAATTGGTTCTAAACAGAAAACTAGGAAGCAAAATAGATCCCTTTTTGGTAATAGTCCTTTGGATAGGCTTTCAGTGGGTGGTATCTTGGGAGTATCTGGCCATCCCTCTGTTAGCTGGAAGCAATGAACTCGTTCCACTCCTGCTACTTATGGGGCATGCATCTGGTAGGCTACTGTCACTAGGTTCCTTGCTGGTTCTAGGGAAGGGTTATGCCAGAGTGTTTATGCTAAATAGCTGGGATAGTGCTAGGGCCTTATAGGAACGTATGTGTAGCTCAAATAATAATCCTGAAGCATTTTGGAGTGAGGCTTTCCATGGCTACTGATTTATAGGTCACCTGAGTTGGGGTCTTGGGGAAAGGCATGAATTTTTGAAAGTATAAAAGAAAGCTATGCACAATGAGAGCAATTTGTATATGCATAGAAGCAGGTGTTAATGGCAGCTTAATTGTCACAGAGTGAGGCAGATGGGGGTAATGGAAAAAGGAGTAAACAACAAAACAGCAATTTCTACTCATATTCAGAGTAAGCGGAATTCTTACTCTGAAACATACATTTTAGAGTAGGCCAGCACATATGTATGACTTTTCATGTGAGAAGGAAGCTAGAATTATAAGATTGGACACATAACATTAAATTCATCACACTTTTGTACTAGTAGACTTTCAGGGTTTATAATTTTTATATGCTTTCTGTAGTTTTTCTTGTGCAAAACATATAATTAGGTATTACTTTCTTCTTATATCACAGATGCTGACATTGAGTCTCAGAATTATATAATCGTCTAAGCTCATATAAATACTAAATTAGGAACTAATCTCAGGTCTTATGATTATGAAGCATTAGTTTTTCCTCCAAGATTTTACTGTTTCACTCCAGTGAAGTCTGTGCATTGCTCGGGGTGGTCTTGGTTAGGGCCATGCTATCTTGGTCATGACTGTGCCCAGAATGCTTAATCTGATGTCTGGCACATGTTAGATAGGTATACAGGACATGTGTCATAGGAAAATATAAACAAACAAATGAGTGAGAAATAAAGGTGATATTTAGTGATGATGTGAATTAGACACTTGCCCCAGTAAATGCCATTCCTAGAGATAGTGTCTTTTCATCCACCACCACAGTTGACTCCATGACTCTCTATTTTTCAGTTACAGTGAGAAAGAAAACACAGGAGAGGATGGGCAACTAATCCAGTGTTCATCTACTATCTGACTAAAAATTTGGGTTAAACATTAGCCTACATTAGACCACATTAAGGATCAACATTATTCTTCCTACATTAGATACCACTGACATAGAACATCTACCAACTCATGTAATATTATTGTTTTTTTTCTTCTTCTTCCCAAGCCCAGTGAAACAGAGTAATAGCTTTATTTTACTGATACCAATCCCATACTTACTTTGCACTAAGTAATCTTTAATATTATTGTATAATAATACATATATTTTTTGGCGTTTTAAAGTTGTTCTGTGTTGAGATTTCTTTGGGAAAGGGAAGCTTGTTTTCTGCTTCTTTCATTTCTACCACAATTTTAAATACAATATTAAGCACTTAGTTTGCTCTTAGTAAATACTGGCTGATGGAGTAATTTTCTGAAAAGAAAGTGAATTATTCTCAATTTTTTTCTTGTCTGTCATTGTGTAATAAAAGTTGTATATGTCATAGAAGTATGACTTTGCCTACTAAGGGAGGAACCTGGTTCTGATATCATACATAACTAGATTTTTATCTCTGTGTAGTGCTCTTACATACCTGTGGGACTTTGGATAGATTTTATAATATTCAGAATCTCAGTTATGTCACCTGTGAATGGGAATATAATTCCTGTCTTACAGGGTAATTATGATAATTACATGAGCAAATAGATGAAAAACCACTGGAATATTGTATAACATATGACAGGCATTCTACCTTTTTTCTACTTTATTCTTAAATAGTATTTTGTGGACAAAACCAGTTTTAACCTTAGTTTCTACATTTATAAGGTGTATAATTGTGGACAATTTAACTTCTGTAAATTGAGACCAAGAGCGGATCAAATATAATAGTTAATGAGAATGGATTTTGTAAATGACAAATCCTTATACAAATGAAATATATTACTACCATATATATTTTATTGACTGTGATGAGGCACTAAGAGATGTGGTTTTAATTTTCCTTCCTCTTTGAATAGAAGAAATGTGCACAGTGAATTAAAGGTTTTCCAACCAAATTCAATTGTAGGAGACTTGGCCTCAAAGTAGAATATTATTTTTTATCTCTTGGTCACAGAGTCAAATTATGGTGGAGTCCTAGTTATTATCATACACATTCATTAGTAGAAATACTAAATATATATTTTAAGGCTTTTTTTGTAACGAATACCCACCTTTTTTTGCTGATAGATATACTTTCAATCTACTTACACAATTCTAGAACCACTTTTTTTCTCCCCCTTTCAGATCTTCTAAAAGTGATTTTTGTAGTTGATCATAGAGATAAACATTTATTAGAGTGAATAGACATCAACTATGTTATAAAACATATATTTCTAAGCTTTAATTTCAAGAATGGAATGGGCAACACTTATAACAGTAATTCATAAGAAACATGAGAAGAAGGTAGATACATAATGCATATTTTCTTATGGCATTGCAGGGAAGATTTGTATATGATGCAAATGCAAGGTTAGTATTACTCTTAGTTCTTTTTGAACTCAAATAGTATTATGAATATTTGGCTTCTATTCACTGAACTTCCAGAACCTCCTTAACAAGGTTTATCTTTTCATAGGAGGGCATTAATCAACACAAATTCCATCACAACTGTTGCCACACATTTCTTGCCATGTGCTGTGTAGTTAGTTCATCCAGAGCCTACTTCAAAGAACCATAATTTCAGTATTTCATCACTTCAGCATTTCATCTGTCGGTCTGGCAATATTTGATGCCTCTTTTATCTTTCAGGTTTTTTTCCCATCTAAACAATTAATATACGTGAAAATGCATGTGTGTCTCTCTTAGGCTCTTGCCTGCACTGCTAGTTTTGCATGCAGCCTGATGTAAATTCAGTGTGGATGGTCTAAGTAAGTTATGGAAAAACCAAATCTGATTGTACAGATTCATAAAATATAGTCAGGTTGTACACTACTGGATATATATTTCTTCCTCCTTCCTCTACACCCACACATAAGGCAATGTGCTTGCGAATATACATACTAGTACTCTCTGAGAGAAGTCTCGGCCACACATAAATAAGTTGATGAAGTCCAGGAGTCATATAGCACTTACCAGACATTGAGTTGCAGCTCATGAATCAGAGCTAACTATAAATAAATGGCCATGGACTCATTACTGTGCTGGTTATGGGCCTTTTCAGGTGATTGGTTTTTAATCTAAAAATAGGGACCAGTAGGCTATTTCAAATATTTCATGTCAAGGGAGTAAATGTCCATAGTCAATTGCCTCCTTTTTTTTTTTCTTCTTCTTGAGTCAAGACTCATTTTAATACATAATGGCTAAGAAAAGTGGTTGGTGCTCCAGGCTTTCTACATTGTAATTTTCCCTCTGATGCCAAAGCCCAAAGCATTATGTGACCCTGCATTAATGATTTATCATCCCTGTGTTCCTGTTTACTAAATTTCTAAAATGCAGTCATATGTCATAAAATTAATCTCAGCTAGTTAGCTGGTTGGTTTATTTTCTGGACACCATTCCATTTTTCATGATTGATTCTTCAGCTTTCTTGTGCCATGTATTTGGTTTTTGGTTGCAAGTGACAGAAATGTAGTTGAAAGTAGTTTAAACAGAAAGAGAACTGATCAACTTACTTGCTTCCTTCACCTGATGGTGCTCCAACCAAGAAAAGGGCTTTAGAGAACAGTCATGTGACCTCCCTTTCTTACAAAGGAGAATCTTACTTACTTTATTTTAAATCTTTATTGTTCAGATTATTACAGTTGTTCCTCTTTTTTCCCCCCATAGCTCCCCTCCTCCCAGTTCCCACCCTTCCCTCTGTCCTTACCTTCCCGCCACCCCGCTGTTCTTATCCATAGGTGTACGATTATTGTCCAGTCTATTCCCAACCTCCAACACTCTTTCCTCCCCGAAAATTGTCAGTCCAATCCCTTTCTATGCCTCTGATTCTATTCTATTCTATTCACCAATTTATTCTGTTTATCAGATTTTTTATTCACTTGATTTTTAGATTCACTTGTTGATAGATATGTATTTGTTGTTCATAATTTTTATCTTTACTTTTTCTTCTTCCTCTTCTCAAAGGATACCTTTCAGCATTTTATATAATACTGGTTGGGTGGTGATGAACTCCTTTAGCTTTTTTTTGTCTGGGAAGCTCTTTATCTGACCCTCAATTCTGAATGATAGCTTTTCTGGGTAAAGTAATCTTGGTTGTAGGTTCTTGCTATTCATCACTTTGAATATTTCTTGCCACTCCCTTCTGGCCTACAAAGTTTCTGTTGAGAAATCGGTTGACAGTCATATGGATGCCCCCTTGTAGGTAACTAACTGCTTTTCTCTTGCTGCTTTTAAAATTCTCTCCTTGTCTTTTGCTCTTGGCATTGTAATTATGATGTGTCTTGGTGTGGTCCTCTTTGGATTCCTTTTGTTTGGGCTTCTCTGCACTTCCTGAACTTGGAAGTCTATTTCTTTTACCAGGTTGGGGAAGTTTTCTGAAATTATTTCTTCAAATATGGTTTCAATATCTTGCTCTCTCTCTTCTTCTGGCACCCCTATAATTCTGATGTTGGTACGCTTGAAGTTGTCCCAGAGGCTCCTTACACTGTCTTCATATTTTTGGATTCTTTTTTCTTTTTCTTATCCATTTGGGTATTTTTTGTTTCTTCATATTTCAATTCTTTGACTTGATTCTTGTGTTCCTCTAATCTGTTGTTGGATCTCAGTATAATATTCTTTATTTCAGTCAGTGTATGCTTAATTTCTAGTTGGTCCTTTTTCATATCTTCAAGGGTCTCATTAGATTTATTGAGGGTCTCACTAAATTTATTGGCGGTTTCTAGAATATTCTTGAAAAACCTTATAACTGTAGTTTTGAACTGTATATCATTTGCTTTCCTCCATTTCTGTCATTTGTGGTCTGTTTCTTTGTCTCCGCATTTTGGCTGCTTCCCTGGGTTGATAGAGTGACTTTCTGTGTTAGGTGATCACTGAGAGGAAATGACCTCCAAGCCACTTGGTTATGCGAATCGCTGTGTCTACAGTGGGAGAACTTCTGTGCTGGAGACACCCTTATGGGGCAAGAGTTGTTTGGGTACGCTGGCACTTGTATCTCCAAGGAGGTGTTATTTTTAGCTTCTGCCTGGGGCTTCTCAGCCTTTTATATGCAAAAGCCTCTGGGAGCAGCTTGGGTGGAGCACAATCTTAGGGAGTCTACAGGGTGGAGCAAACAGCTATGACTGATTCTCAGCCCTGCCCTAAGAGGCACCGGGTCTCAAGCCGCTCTGGGTCACCAGCGCCTAATGGTGCCAGACAGTCCAGCTCCTCCCCGTATGGTTCTGAATCCCCAGAAACTTGCCTGGAACTGGAGTTCAGAGCCGTCAGGAGCTTGTTCTTCCCTCCAGTACGAAATGCTTCCAGCCCTTTCCGTGAGCCCCTTTGTGCGCGCCTCCGTACCTCTGCACTTTATTTCCACATCCCTCTGCATCTCAGTCTCTTTCTAGTTGTAGAATTTCCACTCAGCCAGCCTTCTGTGGTTTCCGTTTTTTCTTTTTGTTGTTGTTTTAAAATAGCTGTGCACGGCCCCAATTCTGGTGTTCACCTATGCCGCCATCTTGGTTTCTCCTTGAATCTCACTTATTTTACTTGAACATTAACATTTGGTGTTTTTGCTAAGTCTTCCAGTGGATTCTCCAGAGTCTTTATCCTAGAATACCAAGGATATCTAAGCCCTTTATGTGAGAATTTCAGATAGAGGAAAGAACAATGGGAGAAAGCTTTTTTTCCTCTAGGAGGAAACAAGTCATGTTTCCATTTTCTAGCAAAGGCCATGTTGGAATTAAATCAGTTAAGATTATTAGGCCTGGTCTGTAAGGGACTAAATTAAGGCTCTTTTCTCTTTTTAAAATGAAATAACCAGAATTCTAAAGGACATCTCAGTTCCATAAGACTATGTGGATTGTGTCCGCTATTTACTTTGTTTCCAGAACAGTTCTAGAAATACAAATTGAGGAAAAAGTAATTTTGGTGACTGATACGCTTTTATACCCCCTGTTACCCTCTTTCCCTTCCCGTACCATTTTCAGGTTTTGTCACAGTTTTATTTGGCTCATGTTGACAGATTGACAGATGAAAACACAACACATACTTTTCTTCCTTGGGCTCAATATCCTTTGTCAATAAAGAAAAGATCTCTGCCTTCTTCTTATAGCTACTGGTGTTGCGATATCTGTAACAAATACTCTCTCAATTGTCTTTTTGTCAGGAGTCACCATTTATATCCACAGCCAGGACTCCTTTTAGTGTGGATAGCTCTTCATAGAGTTATTTCATACCCACCCTTCAACCTACAACGGCTTCACATTTGGACTCTCCATCTGAGACCATCTGGATTTGCTTCATCTCAGGTTTTCTTGTGTAGCTGAGGTATTTACTTGAATCCAAATAGGGATTCAGATATGTCAAGGGAATGTTTAATGAACTGGTATGGCAGTCTGCCAGGAGACTATTTGATTGGACCAGTTTGCATGAGATTTTCCTTTGTCTTCCTCCTTCCCTCCCTCCCTCCCTCCCTCCTTCCCTCCCTCCCTCCTTCCCTTCCTCCCTCCCTCTCCTTCCTTCCTTTCTGTCCTTCTTTACTTTGTTCCTGGAAGAGATGGAGGAAGCCTAGCAAATGAAAACATGAGGATTACAATACAAGGTCTGATTTGTTCAGATTGATTCATAGGCCTAGCGTCATGGATATTTGTCTAAGTATTTTGGAGAGGGTTGGGGAGAAGGAAGAGAAGAGAAGGGAAGGGAAGGGAAGGGAAGGGAAGGGAAGGGAAGGGAAGGGAAGGGAAGAGCAAGGGAGCCCCTTCCTTGTCCTTCTGTGAGACAGATGGGCACACCTCACTACTTTAGTCCTCTTTTGGCAAATGATGTTAGAAGGTGGAGGAGAAGCACAGTTTCTCCATTTCAGCATAAATCACATGCATAGAACACATGACTGTTTCAGAGCTTGAAGTCTATGGGTGAAATTGCTACCTTTTTTTCCTTAAAAATTTGTAGGCAGCGTTCTAATCATTAGGAGGCAGCATCTTTCCATAGAGATCACCATCTTCATGATGAGGTGCTGCTGTTTTAAGTTTAGTAAACTGCCCTTATGTTGTTTCTCCAGTAGCAGACTTCAGTGAAGGGGATTAGAATGGGAAGAACGTGGTGGACCCTACTTGGTAATAGGGAGGACTATTCATGAACTCCCAAAAGACACATTTGAGGGACTTTTATGAATTACTGAGTGATACCTGAGATCCTGTGTGAACAATTTAAGCAATTATCAGTGAAATAAGAGCTATTACTTTTAATCAGACCACATTTGTACTCTATGAATCCTGGGCAAACAGGTTACTCTTGTAAAGATTTTGACTTCATCGTTTTCTTTAAGAGATATTATAAAAATTGATTAAAATATCCTGAGGGAAAAGACTTCAAATAAATGCAGACCTATTGCCCTAGTTGGTTTGGCTCAGTGGATAGAGTGTCGGCTTGTGGACTGAAGGGTCCCAGATTCGATAAAGGTCAAGGGCACATGCCCTGGTTGCGGGCTGGGTCCCCAGTTAGGGGCATGCAAGAGGCAACCGATTACTGGTTCTCATCAGTGATGTTTCTAACTCTCCCTTCCTCTCTGAAATTAATAAAAATATATTAATAAAATAATGCAGACATTGCTACTTCATTATTTTTTCAAATAAATTGCATGATTTACTAAAGATGAATACATACACACATAAATATATATGTATATACATACAAAGAAAATGAGAGAAAGAGAAAGAGTTAGGTTGATTTTAAAAAATGATTGACCATAGAATGATGCCAAATTTTGACTATTTTGATGTACTTTCATCTCTTTATTCATTGTTTTTTAGAGACACATGATTTATATAATCACAGATGTTTAGGGATATTGCTGTATAGTAGACTTACACTATAGTCAATTTTTAACTTTCTTTATAGGAAATAAGCTATGTGTATTCCAAGAAATTTTTTTTAATTCCTGGTAATGTTTGTTGAGGCAAACCACATATCTAAGATCTACGCATAACTGGAATTTGAGGAAGAAGAAGCTATTCTTGCTATTTCTCCAGTGACCTAAGTTAGGGCCGTTATATTTATCTACCTACATTATTTCCTTTTTTGGGGGGGGGGAATTAATAAAACATTGATGGTATCAGTATACTCCATAGCCATATAACTTTATTCAATTTAGAATATTTAATTCCACTTACTACAAGTGCAGATTTGTTTCACAAACAAATTTCTACTAACCATCTCATAGCAGCTCTCCTCCAGCACATTCTTGGGTTTTGATTTAGTCAGCCAATTAACTGAGTCACTTTTGCAGCCTGACCGCTTATTGTACAATCTTAGCAATGTCATCTTCATTATTTATTTACTATGGAAGCTCCAAGAGAGCATATTTTTTCTGTGGTTGCCTGGAGTTTGTGTTTGGACACACTGAACTAATTTCTACTTCATTGGCTGTGACTTGCATTTATGTGAAATTTTTTTTGGGTCACATATTCCAAAGATTTATATAAACACAGCCAAGACAAAGCCTTCCTTTTTTGAAGGACATCCTCTAGGAATAGTAATATTTATGCTTCAGATTATTCCTCTCTCTCCCTTGGTACTATGCTGACAGCCATGAGCAATGTGTTTTCTTTAGAAGGATCAGATGTCATTCTTCTCAAGCCATCAGAGCCACCTCCTGCAGAACTTTGGCTTAGTTTTCTTACCTTGAATTTCCCATTGATGTTTCATTTAGCTATAACCAGGTCGACCAAAGCTGACTGAATCCAGACAGGACTTTATTTTTCTTTCTTTGGCATGCCTACTTAAAACATTTTCGTCAATGGTTATTTCCAAGCCTTCTTCTGTCTCTTCAAACCTGAGATAATATGTCTCCTTTAAGACATGTAAAAATAATACGAGGAATGAAAACAAAACACATTTAGTAAAGTTTGGAAGTGTTTCAAACACAGAGAGCTTGACACAAGAAACCAAAACCAGTCATCCTGTACTTAGAGAATTTTGCTCATGATAAAATGTGGCTTCCTGTTTATAAAGCTAATCCAAGTTCATGAAAATCAACTGGTTATCAGAGGGCTCTTGCCAAATTCTGTTTTGGGTGATGTAAGTTTAAGCAATTAAAAAAAAATACAGTCATAAAAAAACGTAGTTAAATATAAGATTAGAATATTGACATATTCCTTGCTGAAATATATTTGAGCAAACTGTTCCTATTGAAATATACATCATTCTAGCAGAACTTATTAGATATTAAAAATATTAACACATTTTATTTATTCATCTATTTTATCTTAAATCCAATTTCTCTCAGATTCATTATTTAATGTGTTGAATAATCAAACTTCTGCAAGAGCAACTTAATGCTCATGACAAATACAGGTTTTGGAAGGTATAAGCAGATTTTTTTTTTAAGTCTGCCTCTGTGACAGACTCAAAGCAAGTACAATTCTTAGGTTTAAAATAGGGCACATGTATTTAACATTATTTATAAAAATATTAAATTTAATGTAAAAAATATGTGAATGAATGCTTCAAATGCACGTGATAGTCAATATTTATCACTTAAACAGTTTGATTTTCCTGTGGTGTTTTTATATCCTGAGACTAGAGTGATCATGGGAAACCACATCCAGCTGACTGTGGAAAATAGGAGTCTAAACATTTTACAGATGTGAGATGACCTTCTGGGCAAGTAAAGGATTCTTGGATGTGGGGAAAGGTCAGTGTGTTAGGATAATCAAGATACATAAAGACATAAGTGTCCTGGTCATGTGGGGTCCACAGAGATGGTTAGTGTGCCTTTGTACAGTTCCCTCCTCCTTTATAGGCCCTAAGGTCCCAGAGTGGGGCCTAAGAGCAGCCAAACCCACCATAGCAATGGGAGTGAGGGGGGAGGGGTGGTGTCTTTCAGGGTCTTATTAGGAAGAAAATCTACCCCCTGCCCTAATCTCTACTACCCTGCCCCATTCACATTTTTTTTCTTGAATCTATTTATATTTTTAAAAACTCTAACAAACAGGTTTATCAATTAAGTAACAATCGTCTATATGTACTTTAATTCTAGAAAAGATAAATATGACAAGAAAATGATATTGCAGATAGTTTAAAAAGTAATGATGGGAATGTGATCTCAGGTCAGTATAAATTCTTTTAAAAACACATTTATTGAGATATAACTAATAATCTATGCAATTCACTCATTTAAGGTACAGAATTCACTGTTTTAATGTAGTATTCACAAGGTTGTGCAATAATCACCAGAATCTAATTTTAGAAAAATTTCACACTCCCTTAAAGAAATCTTGTATTCATTAGTTGTCCCTTGTCATTCTTTCCCACCTCCTCCCACATCCTTAAGCAACCATTATGTACTCTTTGTCTCCATAGATTTGCATATTCTCAATATTTCATGTAAATGGAAATGTATGATATGTGGCCTTTTCTAATGAAGGATTTCTTTTAGTTAGCATGTTTTCCACGTTCATCTATGTTTTGCTTTGTAGCATGTATCAGTACTTCATTTCTTTTTATTGCTGAATAATATTTCATTGTATGGATATACCACAGTTTATCAATTTAACCAATTGTTGGATGTTGGAATTGTTTCCACCTTTAGCTATCATGACTAGTAGCCAACCTTAGTATTATTGTATGGAATGTACATGATGTGAGTGAGCTGGAGTGGGGCGATTGGGGTCTCAGCATTCTTGGCCTGCCTGAAATATAGCTTCCATCTTAAGAATGGGAGCTGGTTGGGAGAAGAGTTACCTGCTCCTCTCAGCTGTGCCACCTGAAGAAGAATTTCTGCAGCACAGGGCTGAGGAGTTTGCGAACCAGCAGCAGTCTGCTGTGGAACTGAAGCCCCAGACCTGGAACTGGTCGAGAGGAAGTCTCTGTCTTCTGGGCCACACACGCCTTCTGTTACTTGGGAGTAGGGTGGGTACGAAATGGATTATTGCATAACTCTTTTCTAGAGTTATGGCTCAAACCCCATAAACTCTTGTTGTTCTTACCAAGACTTAGTATATTTTTTTGATCAATTATTTTTCCATTTGCTTTAATTTATGTCCTTAGGAAAATTTCCTGAGATTTATATAATTTTCTTTTTATAATTTTCACTAAATTGTTGTTTGTTGAAGAGTGGGGTCTTCTGAGTTCCATACTTTACTATTCTGGAATTCCTGCCTCCTTCATTCACATTTAAGTGCAAATATTCAAGTAATTCTGACAAAATTATAGTACTCATATATTTCATGCATTATTACTTTTTAGTTTTCAAATTATTTTTCTTTCTTTCTTTCTTTCTTTCTTTCTTTCTTTCTTTCTTTCTTTCTTTCTTTCTTTCTTTTCTTTTCTTTTCTTTTCTTTTCTTTTCTTTTCTTTCTTTCCTTTCTTATTTTTTTCCTGTTTTGACACATAGAGCCCAAAGAGTTTACCAGTTCTTTTCTTCTTATGGAAAGAGAAGCTCAATCTGGGCATCAGTATTTGCTGGAGCAGCATTCTTAGCATTCCTTTACCTGTACTTAGTCTTTTTGAAAGAATATGGCAATTCTATAATTATTTCTCCCCACATGTATTATTTGATCCGGAATAATAATGGATTATTTCTTTAATGGCAAGTGATAAAGCTGTGCTATTCTAGGAAAGGTAATGTAATTCAATTTTTTTCTAAAAAATATTGAAAAGTGAAAATAAAATGATACCCTTTTAGTGGAAATTTCTTGTCACAGCTTTAGCCTGAGATAAAATACAGTCAAAAGATGTCATGGCTAGGGAAAACTGATAAATTATGATTGGTAACATTATTTGAAAATTTGAATGATTCATGGGGTATAAGCTGTATGTCAAGGTCTGGCACTTAATACTCTATGACAGAATCTTCGGAAAAAGCACAGACCTCTGAGGAATGATTTTCGAAGTGTTAGCTTATTGATTTCATTTTGAGTGTAGAATTTCTATAAGACCCTATAAGCATAACCCCTCAAAATCACCTTTACTGTTTCTGCTTCTATATAGTAGCCCTGGAAGTTGGCTTTAGAAATATCCAAATTACAATAGACAGGTTATCATTATGTATGTGGTATTTTTAAAATATATATTTTTATTGATTTCAGAAAGGAAGGGAGAAGGAGAGAGAGATATAAACATGAATGATGAGAGAGAATTATTGATCAGCTGCCTCCTGCACACACCCTACTGGGGAACGAGCCACAGCCCAGGCATGTGCCCTTGACTGGAACTGAACCAGGAACCCTTCAGTCCATAATCCAAAGCTCTATCCATGGAAACAAACCAGCTAGGGCTGTATGTAGTATTTTTTTTCTAGGTACGTTAGTGATTGTAAATTTGTAGACTTTTCCCTCATGAAATAATGAAAATAGTAATTTTGTAAACACAATTCCCCATGGCCCCTGTTTTTATGGAACTGAGCATTCCAAACAGACAGGGCAAGTAATGTTTTCTCTGCTCTTGCATTTGAGATTATTGCCCATTTCTTTTACTATTCTAGGATTAAAGTGCATTTCTGAACCTACTTAGAGTAAATGTTATGTCTCTTGGTACTTTTTACCTTTCTTAGAACTTATTTCAAAGAGTAACTGGGAATAGTTCACCCATCTTCATCTCCACGCATGAACTTTGTTCCAGAGGTAAACCTGTCCATGAATCACCTTTGGTGAAGATTTGCAGATGCCAATGTGTAGTGGTGCTGACGACTACACAAGAAGAATTCTGGAGTTTCCCTCTGTATTTTACTTTATTTTTTTTTATCTCTTGGTCTTTTTTTGTTCCACATTCTGAAATATTTCCTCACCTTTATCTTTTAAATTCCCAATTGAATTTTTAATTTCTTTCAATCATATGTGTAATTTTTGTGTTTTCTACCTCTCTGATTTTTTCCTTTTATCATTGCATTCTGTTCTTCTTTGGTGGATCACATGTCTTCTTAAACATTTTTTAGTATATCTATGAGAGGTTTAAAAAATTTTTTTAAAAAATCAGTTTTCTACAGGTTCAGTTTTCTACTTACTTTGGTCTAAATTTTCATGTAGTTAGTTTTCTTTGAATGACCTTTGATTTCTGGGTATCTGTTTACATATTAGAATGAGGAAATAGGAAAGCCCTCTGTGAGCTCAGAGTGTTGGAAGCTTATTGTCTTGAATGAAGGTTTTTGAAAAGAGGGCGAGGGGTTGATCATTAATATATAGAGATCTTATATTAACTTTATTTTTTTAGCCCATTTCTAAATCCAATCCACTGATTAGTTGATTTGTATTTCACAGTAATTTCAGGAGTCTTCTCCTTCCAACACTGAAATCTCTTCCACAAATATTCTAGTCTTCATATTTCTCCTATCTACTACACTTACTGACATGCTTTTATTTATTTTCTATCTTATGTAGTCATTGAAATTTACTTCCCCTGAACATGATATTTTCTCTATTACAGATTTATACCTTTATGTTATTCCTTTAACATAATTTTAATAGGTTCTGAAAAGGGAGGAGGGGAAACCTATATTCTCAGTTGAATACTTCATCCAGAAGTTTTTTCCATACCTTACTTAAAAAAATGTTTTTATTGAGGAAGGGAGAGGGGAAGATAGAAACATTGATGTGAAAGAAACATCAAGCCTCCTGCATGCCCTCCACTGAGGATCACGTCAGGAATCAACCAGTGACCTTCTAGTGTTTGGGGCTATGCTCAATCTACTGAGCAACACTGGCTGGGTCACATCTTAATTTTCAAAAAAGAAAAATTCTAACTTTACATGCTCTGATTAAGGGATCTTCTTTCACTTGGCAGCATCTATATTTGCTATTCTTTCAGTTTTTCCAGCTAAAAGCTCCTAAAAATAAAGTTGGTTTAGCATCTGCTTGGAGAGGAATGAAATATTCATATTGACGTACTATTGTATTAGTACATATTATGTACTAGATGTCACTATATTGTGGAATATGGTAGGACTATTATAGTCCCCTCTCTCAGCTGTTTTAGGATTATCTGATTTATGGAACAAGAAATCTTACCATAAATGTATATAATTATGCTTAATTAACATAAGACAGATTTCTTGTCAGTGGTTGGTATATTAATCTGGAAAGCCTATTTTCTCCCATCCTGCTAAATTTTTTGATTCCTTGAAAGTCTGCCAATCTAATTCTTAATGGCTCTAAATATGGGGAACCCTTCATTTAGAGTTCCTTGAAGCAGTGGCCTGCCTTCTTGCTGCTCTTATTGTAATTTTCATGGATTGTTCTACTTTTTGCTCGCCCCTATTTAAAACTTGAGAAAGTCATTCTCTTCATCAGTGGTTAGACTTGCCTGGTCTATTCTTAAACCCGGTTCATATTTTACTAAATCCTCTTTGAATTCATCAGGGGATATGGTTTGCATGTCCTTACCTTCTTTTCCATTTTCTCTTGTGAATACATCCCACTCTGTGTTCCTTAAGTTCCTCTTGAGATTTTTCACATTCACTTTCCCTGTGTGTCAGTTTTCACAGTGCATTGTGAAGGAGATGTTTACATTAGCCTTTTTTAAAAAATATATTTTATTGATTTTTTTTACAGAGAGGAAGGGAGAGGGATAGAGAGGTAGAAACATCAATGAGAGAGAAACATCGATCAGCTGCCTCCTGCACACCCCCCACTGGGGATGTGCCCCCAATGAAGGTACATGCCCTTGACCAGAATCGAACCTGGGACCCTTCAGTCTGCAGGCCCATGCTCTATCCACTGAGCCAGACCAGTGAGGGCTACACTAGCCTTTTGATCAGATAAATAAGAAAGGACCTTAGAAACCATTTGAACTTTCACTTTCAGCAACCTTAGATCATTTTGGGGGGATAAAAATACATGATTAATAACTTTTTGGAAGTCTAAAGTATCTTCCTCATTCTATTAATTATATTTATTCAAGAATATACATTGAATCCTATTAAATCCTTATAGACGGGGTGTTACTGTGGTCAAATAACATATATGGGTTTTATTTAAGTATTAATAATCACATAAATAAAAGTAAAATTGAACAAGAGCTATGAAGGAGAGAGAGAGTGCCTTGAGGATTTATCATGATCTTAGAGGTTGAGAAAGGATCTTAGGAAGTGATATTTGACTATGGGAGGATTGGCATGGTTATATTTGCATTTAAAAAGGTTATTCAGATTGACTGTATTAGAAGGAGGGCCAGAAAGGATGTGAGTGGAACAGTGAGAGGAACAGTGCAGATAAGATATGAATGTAGTTTGGTCTAAGAATGGGAATGGAGAACAGTTAATTAGAAGGTAAAACTGACAAGATCTGATGATTGTTTAAAAAGTGTCAAAATGGTAATTTCAAGGCTTGAGCAGTAAGTGGATGAAGGTGCCATTTATTGGGGTGGATAGCACTGAATGAGTGCCAAGGTTGGCAAGGAGAAAGATCTTATGTGGGATTCTGGGCATGCCAAATTAGAAGTAGTTTTCTTATCTGAGTGGAAGTTCCATATAGATACTGAGTTATAAATAGATAACTAAAGCTACAGTTCTGAACAGGAAGGATACCTATTAGCTATTTAGACAAGTTTCCTAGAGATTGAGGGAATTTTCCCTATTAAACCACTTAGTGAGTAACAGCTTGGATTAGAACCCAGATATCCTAATATACAGCAGCAAGCAGTCTGGTACAGCTCACCACAATCCACTATTCAAAGGTATTGCTTTATACACCTTTCTCTAACTTGTTGTCTCTCATGGCCCCATATTTATTCACACATTTTTATTCTCAAAACCCAAGACTCACTTTTTCATAAGAAGTGGTTACATTTTTAAGAGCAATTTTGAGTTCACAGAAAAACGAATTGAAAACTACATAGAGTTTTTGTATACCTCCCACCCACATACACTCACAACCTTCCCCACTATTAGCATCTTGAACCACAGTGGGACATTATACAATTGATGAACCTACATTGACACATCATTATCACCCAACACCTTACATTGAGGTTCACTTTTGGCATTGTACATTCTATAGGTTTGGATAAGTATATATTGACATGTATTTATAATCATAGTACCAAACAGAAGTGTTTTACTACTCTAAAAGTCCTCTGTGCTCCATATATTATGTTTCTCTCCCCAATAACGCCTGATAATCACTGAACATTTTATGGTATCTATACTTCTGCCTTTTCCGAAATGTCATATAGTTTGAATCATAATGTGTGTAGCCTTTTAAGATTGACTTCTTTCACTTAATAATATGCATTCAAAATTTATTCATGTCTTTTCATGGTTTGATAGCTCATTTCTTTTTAGTGCTGAACAATATTCTATTGTCTGGGTATATCACAGCTGATTTATCCTTTCATCTGCTGATGGACATCTTGATTGCCTTCAGGTTTTGGCAATTATGACTTAAGCTTCTATAAACATCTATGTGCAGGTTTTTGTTTGGACATGTTTCTAACTCCTTTGAACATGTTTTCAACTCCTACCAAGGAGTGTGATTATTGGATGGTATGGTAAGAATATGTTTAGTTTTGTAACATGCTGCCATATACCATTTTGTGTTCCCACCAGTGGTGAAGGAGAGTTTCTATTGCTCTGCGTGCTTGCCAGCATTTGGTGGTGTCAGTGTTCTCGACTTTGGCTATTCTAATAGGCATGTAGTGGTATCTCATTGCTGTTTTAATTTGCATTTTCCTAATGACAGTATGTTGAGCATTTTTTATCATATGTTCCTTTGCCATCTGTGTATCTTTAGTGAGGTTATTGTTAAGGTTTGTAGTCCATTTTTTAATTTGGTTGTTTGCTTTCTTGTTATTGAGTTTTTAAGAGTTATTTGTATATTTTGGATAATAATACTTCATCCAATGTATCTTTTGTAAATACTTTCTCCCAGCCTGTGACTTGTCTTCTCATTTTCTTAATATTGTCCTTTACATCAAGGTTCATTTAGATGTACAATTTTATGTTTTGGGCACTCCAGCTCTATGTGCTGGAAAATACTTATGGAATTTGGAAATTCATGTTGCAAAGTGAAGTAGCTTTTGTGAATTCTGAAGTACTCTCTAGAGTGACATCTTTCAAACTTGACATCTTAGTTTAGCCTTGAAAGCTCACATTATGTGTGTCAGTACTCACCTCCTCAAAGGGAACCCTGTGCTCTTGACACAAGAAAGGTGTGGAGTTTTAGCTATGAAATGAAAGCTAAATATAGTCTGCATTCTGGATCTCTCATTGGAAGGAACATAAAACCTACTCCTATAAAAATTTAAATTGCTTGCAATAACGTAAGAGGCAATATGGTAGTGAAATGTGCATGTGATGAGGAATAAAAAGATCTGGTTTCTCTGTGTGCCAACATGTGGTAAGTGGTAATTTTGGTTGAGTCTTACATTGGAATAATATTAGTAATACTAATATTAATATTAACTAATAATATACATTTATGGTTCTCCATACCTTTTCATAGCTTGACAGCTCATTTTTTTAGTGATGGATAATATTAATGAGTAATGTGATGCTTAATTTTATGTGCTGACTTTTCTAGCTCATAGTACCCAGTTTTGGTGAAACACCAGTCTAGATGTTCCTGTGGAGGTGTTTTTTAGATGTGTTTTTTGTTCAGATCAGTAGACTTTGAGTAAAGCGAATTACCCTTCATGATGTGTGTGGGCACATCATGTTAGTGGAAAACATTGAGAGCAAATATTGAGGTTTCCCCAAAGAAAAAGGAATTCTGCCTCTGATTGATTTTAGACTCAAGACTGCAACATCAACATCAACTTTTCCCTGGATCTCCAGTGTCCTGGCCTACCTGCAGATTTTTGATATCTCCATCTCTCTCTGTCACACACACACACACACACACACACACACACACACACACACACAATATTGGTTCTGTTTCTCTAAAGAATTCGAACACAATTGTCTAGTCACTATAACAGGATAAAATCAATTAATGAGTATAACTGCTATGTAAATTTCAGAGTATCACACTGAAATATGTTACATAAAATCCAAATATATAGACACAGAGTCATTCCTGTATAAAGGAGTGATTATTTTATTTTTTATTGATATTTGACACATCCCACTCTTAAAAATTGGGTCTCTTGATTGGTTATGCTTAAATTCATGCATAAAAGTCCTTTGGTTGATCTATTACCCTCCCCCACAACCCTCCCTGTCCTTGTTGCTGTAAGTTGACAGTCTGTTTGATGCTGCTCTGACAAAACACTAGGGGGGAAGGGGAGGCTGGGGAAAGGGCAGGGGAAAAAAAGAGATATATGTACTAATCTTTGTAATACTTTATATAATAAATATATATATATATTTAAAAAAATTGGGTCTCTCATTGGAAGGAAAACCTGTTCCTATAAAAACTTAAATTGATAGCAATAACGTAAGAGTCAGTATGGTAGTGAAATGTGCATGTGATGAGGAATGGTGTTGGGTATCCACATATATGGAGAAATCCAGTTACACAATGCTTTCTTTTCAAGTACACTCTCGAAAAAGAGTAAGCTCTAGGACTCACACTCTATAGAGTTATCTCAGGAGCATTTATTGTCAGAGGATATCATGCATCATCAAATGGCCAGGGCAGTAAGTTAATCCTGTGGGGTAAGAGGTCTATATGTAAGTTTAAGAGTAGAAAAGGCAGTTTAATATCTTACTTCTTTGTTCAGATCTCTCTTCACATTGTGTGAGAAAGTTCTTAATAAGGCAATTAAATATGAGTAAAGAACTTTCCTTAATATACTGTGCACATTTGATGCTATCTAGATTGGCAAATTTCCCAGATCAAAGCTGCTATTAGCTCACTGTTTTTTTAGCCAACGTATTTTCCTTTCAGATTATCTACTATGCACTGACATGCAAGAGAAATACCAATTCCTAATAAAATATGGCCCAATATTATTGAATGTGTTATATCTAAGGATTATCTCAAGAACACAAACTTCAATAGGACTCCTTAAATACTGTACTAAGAAAATATCCCTTTTTGCAGTAACCTCATGACCATATTTATTTTTAATTGCTAGAATATATGACTTCTGTTCAAATGGCTTTAGATAGCTCCACCTAGAGCTGATTCCTTAATGCAAATGCTGATGTGCAAAAATTAAGAGACTGAATGCATGCTCAATCAATAATGTGTCTAGAGGCTCTCAACTGAGTTCAGTGAGAGTATCTATTAGACCTTGTCTCTCTGTATATCATCTCTCTACCCAATTATTCAAACATTCCAGGCAACTTGGCTGCCATAACCCACCTTCCATTGAGCAATAAGGAAAAAGAAATTATCCTCAGAGGCATAAAGAATATTTATCTGCAGTGGCTCCATACATATTTGAACCTATATCTCAATGATTATGCACAACAGCACATACTTTAGAGTCATTTATTTATCCAATATTGATTAAAAACATTTATTAAGTGCTTTCTAAATGGACAAGGATAGAAGACAAGTTCTCAGCTGTTTTTATACCATTTAGTTGGAGAAGACAAAATAAACCAATAAAACAATAAATAAACAAGGTACTTTATAACTAGAATACATAAGTCCTAAAACATAATGAAATGGGTATTATAATGCAGGGAGTGTTGGCAGGCCTAATTGTACAGTCAGGGAAAACATTTTCAAGGAAGTGATTTTAAGCTAAAGAATAAGCTGAAATTTCTAAGGCAGAGGGAACCAAAATTCAAAGACCCTGAAGTAGGATTTAGTATGGTGAAGAAACAGAAAGGAAGTCTGCCTGGCCTGAGTGCAGAGGTTAGGACTAAGAGGATGAGGGCAGACTGCGATTGGGAGTCTTGAACAACTGTGGTTGGGAATTTGGATTTTATTCCGACCATATTTGGAAGTCACTAGAGTGTCTTGAGTTGGGGATTCACAGAGTCTGCTTTTCCTTCCTTCTGCCATTTTCTCCCTTGCTTTTGTTTGAGCAACTATCATTCAGTTTTTTTTATGGGTTTTCAGAGTCAATATTTCTAATTATGTTCTCTGGAGAGTTCCTGTCTGCTCAAGTAGCCCATTCTGTGACATGGTAGTTGTAGTTTTATTACTCTTTTTAAAAAATAATTGCTTAATTTGAAAAATATTTTTGGTTTAATATTGCATGAACTGTGCTACTATAATACCTTATGAAGTGAAATTGAGTTGATTCCATTATATCAGAGTTTGCACATTGATAACTTATGAGTCAACATTCAGCTCATAGACATGTTTCATTTGGTCTGTTCGGAATTTTACAAGTTGGAAAATTTAACATAAACATTTGGAGTAATGTTTGAGCTTATTTGAATTACCCAATGGCTCACCTTTGGAAAATAACATTAGAGAAGGAACTTACAAAAAGGGACTTAAGTTAAAGCTAGAAGTCAAACAGGCTGAGGAGGCACATTTTATTTATTTATTTATTTTTTATTTATTTTTTGGGGGGAGGGATACGATACTTTTTAAAAAATTTTTTATGTTTTGTTTTATCTTCACATTTTTAAAATTACATAGAGCTTTACAAAGATTAGTACATATATCTCTTTTTCCCCCTGCCCTTCCCCCAGCCTCCCCTACCCCCCAGTGTTTTGTGTCCATTGGTTATGCTTAAATGCATACTCAAAAGTCCCTTGGCTGATCTCTTACCCTCCACCCCCACAACGTCCCTGTCCTTGTTGCTGTAATTTGACATTCTGTTTGATGTTGCTCTGCCTCTGTATCTATTTTTGTTCATCAGTTTATAATGGTTATTATTATCCATAGATGAGTGAGGACATGTGGTATTTTTCTTTCATTGACTGGCTTATTTCACTTAGCATTATGTTCTCCAGCTCCATCCATACTGCTGCAAATGCTAAGAACTTCTTCCTTTTTACAGCAGCGTAGTATTCCATTGTGTAGATGTACCACAGCTTTCTAATCCATTCATCTGCTGATGGGCACTTAGGCTGTTTCCAAATTTTAGCTATGGTAAATTGTGCTGCTATGAACATAGGGATGCATATGTCCTTTCTGATTGGTGTTTCTGGTTTCTTAGGATATATTCCCAGAAGTGGGATCACAGGGTCAAAAGGGAGATCCA
>PVJC01011664.1:0-41138 GCA_004026665.1 Murina feae
TGTGCAGGTGCAGACGGAGGGCACAGGGTGCATTCAGCCAGGGTCGAGGTTTTGCCAGGAAGGTACAATGAAGGGAGAGAGGGATCAAAGGGAGCTGTGTAGTGATTGGCAGCACGATAATGAGGGAACCACAGAATCTAAGTGGATAAGGAGGGCAGTGAGGACTTGAGGATAGTGCAGGTGGGGGGTGAGGAACAGTGAAAACGTGGTAGATCAATTCACCATAGATCTCAAGGCGGTTGACGAATCATTGGAGAGAATAGAACACTGAGCTGGAAGGAGGAATAGTGACAGGAGAGTGGGGTGTTTGGAATTGAGATTATGGAGAGAGCACAGGACTGTTGATGATGGCAAAAAAGTCAAAGGCATGGCCATGGGTATAGGTGGCCAAGATGCAATAAAGGAGAACATCACTGGGACAGAGGAAGTCGAGGCTCTGAGTGGCTGTGAAGGGAAAGGATCATGTTTGAAGATGTTGAAATTACCAAGCGTTATTACAAGAGCCCTATTGGAAGCATACTGAGAGCTATTGTTTCAAACTCTCCTTATAGAATCTGTGCTCGAAGGAGAGGAAGACATTCTGAAATATAATTCAGGCCTCCAAACAAAAATTTCCCCATGAGTGTCGTTCTAGCACTAATTGCAAAATAAGCAGAGAAAGCAACAGGGGCTGCCTGGGAGAGGCTGAGCCGGCCCAGAGGAGCACAGCGCTAGCTGACTGCTGTTGGCCTCATAAGAGCTCGACTTCCCTCAATCTTTCTCCGCTTAATCTGAGGAATTAAGAGTGACGGTGAGATGCTGAGAACCCCAAGGTGATTCATAACAGCCCATGAATGCTCACTTCTCTCCACACATTTCATATGGAACAGTAGGCTGCTAGTTTACAACGCCTTAGAGTTCATATTTAACTACTGGAAGTGTTCCATTGCAGAAAGACTAACTATAGACCTCAAATTAGGAAATCTCAGATGGATAACAACAAAGCAACATCCCTGGGGAGCTATGAATTGGAGTGGGGGTCAGTTGGCCAAGTGGGTGGTATCTTCTTTCCCTGAGGACCCCACCCTGTGACCAGGGGGTGTCAAGAGAGAAAGCAGCCACTTCAATACATTATTGAGGACAAGTATCCTTCCTCCTCTCAGTGCGCCCTCACTGCGTGGGAGCCACGCTGAATTCTATCCAGACTGTGACAAGGTTCCTCTCTCCTGAGTAGATTCGCCCCTGAGGCAGAAAGGGGACCAGACTCAGTGCCATCTGCTCCATTTACCCTCCAGGCCCGAGGATCCAAACATGAAATATGGCCACTGTGTAAACCAATGACACCAATCAGTGCAGGGACGGATGCAAGGATGGGGATACTGGTCAATACTCTGGCCACATATCTGACCTTCCACGTGGGTACATAGTTTCGTGCGAAGCGAGAGCTAGAGAGAAAGGAAGGAAAGATCTACACCCGAAGCAGACTAGTTATCTCTGGGGAATCAGATTATTGGTAACTTTTGCATTTTCTATATTCTCAGATGTAGTTTCTACAAGCAGTATATGTTGTTAATGTGTGTACAAATATATGTGGGAAAACTCCCGATAAACGTGTTTTGTTGTTAATAAAACACTTAGTTGCATGGGTTCGCCTTGACGAGGGGCACACGACCATTCCAGGCAAACAGCTAGAGGCTCACCTTGCCCACAGTTAGAGCACAATCATGCCACGTACAAGAGTTTAGGCAGGCGTCCTCCAACTCTTATAGGCAGGTGTCCATGTGGCCCACCAAGGACATTTATCCGGCCCGCTGGGTGTTTTTGCCGCCTTGTTTTTTTAAGATATGTGCAGTGCGCATAGGAATTTGTTCCTATAGTTTTTTTTTAAAACTATAGTCCGGCCCTCCAACGGTCTGAGGGACAGTGAACTGGCCCCCTGTTTAAAAAGTTTGAGGACCCCTGGTAGCGATTCATTGTCAGCATCGTCTGGCAGGCATGCCCTCTCATGTACCCAGATACAGATCATCAGAGCCCTGAAACCCGGGAGGATGCAGAAGACAAGGAAGTGTGGACAGTGGTGCTCTGTTCTGAGAGGGAGAGGACACTTCTGCTCCCTCCGATCTGTGATTCTCCGTCTGGCCCAGATTGTGTGGACTGGAGCGTCCTCCTGCGATTGACCTGCCGTGAGCAAAGGGCACTGTCCACTGCCGCTGGCCAGTGTAACAAAAGAGATGCCGGGCCACCTTGCCAGCAGCAGATTTCATTTTTCCCACCTGGTCTGTGTTGTCAAATTCCAGATCAATATCCTAAAAGCCACATTAGTTTTGACCAAGGGTTAGAGGTCAGGTTCAAAGGCCTGTGATCTAGAATAAGCATGCAATGACCTCCGTTCAAGGGCAGGCCCTGGACAACATTGTTAAATGAATAAAATGCATCTTTGGACATCTTCCTAAAAGGCTCCTTCTTACCAGGGCACCTTTCTAGGGTCCTGTAGGTACCTACTGGGCGGGACCCCTAGTCTGAGTGGCTCACCATATGCTGAACCCAATGAGTCCACACCTCTCACTGTATTGAAATTGTATCTGAACTCGGGTCTCTTTCTAGAAAGGCATGGCCTTACCAAATAAACAAAATGCTAACGACAGAAAATTTAAGTTGGTATATACCAGGGGTGGGGAACCTTCTTCCTGCCAAGGGCCATTTGAATATTTATAACATCATTCACTTAATATAATTCACTTCATATGAATTTGTCGCTATGAAAAAAGCTCCTAGATCTATTGACCTTTGAGTCCTGCCTGCAGTTGCCGTGGCAGGACAGACCAAGAGATTTTGGGGGCCTTATACAGCCCATGGGCCGGATGTTCCCCACCCCTGGCCTATGGGATTCTAGTAGAGGAGAATTTGGGGGCTAAGGTGGAGGTCAGGAGTCTCCCTAAAATAGTAACACCTTATTTGTACTTAAATATGCCTCTGTCAGCAAGAATGTTGACTTCCTGGAAGAGTAAGCTACCTTAAGTCCTTTAAGGAGCAACAAAGAGTTTTTAGAGGAAAAGACGGAAGAGAAGATAAAAAAGGAAAAGGAGCCCAGACGGTGTTGCTCACTGGTTGAGTGGTGCCCTATGAGCCAGAAGGTCATGGCTCGATTCCCAGTCAGGCACATGCCCACACTGTGGGCTCGGTCCTCAGTCAGGGGCATGCAGGAGGCCCCTCATCATCGAGTCTCTCGCATCATTGATGTTTCTATCTCCTTCTCCCCATTCCTTCCTCTCTGAAATCAATAAAAACTTTAATTTTAATAAAGGAAAATGAGGAATTAGAATGAGGGACTGATTCTTAGAACACATATCTGTACTGTTTCATGTGCTGTTTCTCCTTTGTCCTTTGCAAGGAGCAAGATGATATTTGGTGCCATAATAACATTTTAAAAATAAGACTTGAAGCATATTATTTTCTAGGACAGCAGTTCCAAGGAAACCATAGGGAGCCCTTGAGCCCATTTTAGGTGATCCTCGATGTTAAAACTATTTTCATAATAATACTATACAGGTTGCCTTTTTCACCCAATTGAGTTTTTCAGAGGCCAGATGGTATGTGATGACCTCACTGCATCAAAAAAAGATTCTGTGTTCTAAAAAATTTAGCAAATGCTTTCTAGAATCTTAGCGAATTTACAATGTCTATTAGCATTTTAAAGGCTTTAGTAAAAAATGAAAAAAAATCTGTTTAACTTGGTTTAATACAACATTGCAAATTTCTTTGAGCATGGAATTTGTTTTGTTTTGATTGGTTTCTTTAACACCTATTGCTATCATGTTTAGGGAAATGTTCCTGTGGGCAGCGGTTCTCAACTTGTGGGTCATGACCACTTTGGCAGTCGAAGGGCCCTTTCACAGGGGTAGCCTAAGACCATCCTGCATATCAAATATTTACATTATGATTCATAACAGTAGCAACATTACAGTTAAGAAGTAGTAACAAAAATAATTTTATGGTTGGGTCACAACATGAGGAACTGTTTTAAACGGGCCAGAAGGTTGAGAACCACTGCTCTAGGGGTAGGATATTAAGCCGGTAATCCTCTGACCAAGGAGTTTATTAGAGAGCTCTCATCTGGACCTGAAGCTAAGAGTCATATACTGGGCATTAGCATGCCACCATTGTGTAGAGGTCAAGAACAGAACCAGACTGTCCGAGTTCAAATCCTGACTTTGCAACTTACTAGCTGTGACTTTAGACAAGTTACTTAACCTCTCTGTGCCTTAAAATTCGCATGCGTAAAATGGGAACGATTAAGCACACACGCACACATGCACATACACACACGCACACACACAATACAATGGTGCCTTACACATAGTAAACACTATAGAAGAATTAGTTATCACATATGACTGTGCCAAGCATGCCAGCCTAGGGTCAGACCTGAAGTTACGCCACTAACTAGTGACATAACCTGAGACAGGCCATCGCGCTCCCACGGACTTCAGTTTACCCGCATGTTGAAACAGAAAGTGAGACAAGGCAATCTCTGAAGCCCCTTCTAGTGCTGAGTTTCTGATTCCACGTGTCCCTTGGGGAAGATGGCATAACCTGGAGCATGGAAGGAGAGAGTATATAGGAAGGTGAAGAGTAGTGGGTCTAAGAAGGGGTGAGAGCAAATGAAACCTTCTGCTTAGGGGCAGCTTTTCCTGCCATCTCCTGAGGATCCTGCCCACCACCCCAGTCCATAGAAGCCTTTGGGCACCTGCTCCTGATATGACACAGTGGTGGCCACCTCTATAAAAATCCCTCCCATGTGACTTCACCACAGTTGGGAATGAAGAGAATGCACAGTCTTAAAAAACTGAAAATGTCTGTATAAGAGAGAGCTTTGAATTGCTGGCAGCTGTGGGCCAAGGTAGCCGCACCCAACATAATGCTTATGAGGCTAAATCGGGAACATTTGAATGTTTGGTTTTACTTGTGCTTAAAAAAGCAAGTAGCAGCTCAACTGCCAGATGTTGTAGAACTTCAATATGTAGCTGATGGGAGCGGTATCAGCAACGCTTCTGCAGGTGACCACAGGTCAAAGGAAGATGACGACTTGCTTTCCTAAAACCGCTTCTCCGGAGGAGCCCAGTGGCTGGCATGTTCCACTCTCACTGAAGAAGTTAAATGTGGGGACACCAAAAAGGATCTCTCCTAATTCATAAAAGAAAGACACGAGGCAAAAAAATAAATTCTGAGAACTGGGGCTTCATAAGAGCTCAGGTCCCTGTCACGAAGGCCTTTGAGTAATCACCAAACTACCTTCTTTCTCACTTGCTGTATCAATTAGGACATGCTTTTGGTTACTAGTAACAGAGAACTAACAGCAGTGGCTTAAACACCAAGGTTTTATTTGTGTGTCTGTCATGAAAAATGAACACATGGGTAATTACTGGCATTGCTTTGTTGGCTTAAGAATCAATTAGAATCAATAGAATCAGGGCTGAGTCTTTGTGATTCCTTTAGTCTTTTCTTCATGGCCTCAGCATGGCTGCTGCAGCCCCAGCCATCACATACATCCACCTCCCAAACAACAGGAGGCGGATAGGATGCAATGGCAAAGAAGGCTTTCCCAGAAGTCTCATCCAACAATTTCTGCTTTTATCTTCTACAAGGAAGCATGAAAACAGTCTTTTCATGGGATACATGCCACCTAGAATGACACAGGGGGACAGTGGATATTGCATAGGAAGCTAGCCCTTTCTGTTTGGGACTTTCTAGAAGATGTGTTTAGACAAGAAGGTGTTGCCTGGACTGGTCCTTCTGGGAGAGCTTGTTATATGAAAGGGCAGACATCTGGGGGAGCCTCTGTTGACCCATGAAGCTGACTCCCACACCTCTCTCCAAGAGGGCAAAGCTGGCTTCCCTCTGGCAGTGCCCCTAGCTACTAGCACAACTTGGTTAGGAAAGAAGGGGATTCAGAAAACAGGGAAATCTCTGAAAAGCAGTGGATTCACTTTTTGATCAAAGGCGTGTGTGCTAACACAGGAGGTTCTTGCCCACCACTTGTGTGGTTGTTTTTTTTAAATATATTTTTATTGATTTCAGAGAGGAAAGGAGAGAGAGAGAAACATCAATGACAGAGAGGATCATTGATTGGCTGCCTCCTGCACACCCCCTACTGGGGATCAAGCCCACAACCAGGGCACGTGCCCCAACAGGGAATCAAACCATGAACTCCTGGTTAATAGGTTGACGCTCAACCACTGAGCTACTGTGGCTGGGCTGGGCCACGACTTGTTGATGGAGTGAGGCACCAAATGAAGGAAACATGGTTCTGAACCTCCAGAATATTACAGTTTAGAAGAGAGAGACGAAATATATAAACCAGACCATCAGAGAGGCTGCCATAGTCTGAATATTTGTGACGGCTCCAAATTCGTATGTTGAAACCTATCCCTCCCCCCAAAGGTGGGGTCACTGGGAGGTGATTAGGTCATGAGGGTGGAGCCCTCATGAATGGAATTAGTGACTTTGTAACAAAAACAAACAACAAAAACCCTCAGAGAGTCCCCTCTACCCTTCCCCCATGTGAGGACATAGGATATGAGCCAGAGAAAAGGCTCTCACTAGATACAGACGCTGCTGGCACCTGGTCTGGGACTTGTCCACCTCTGAAACTGTGAGATATAAACTTCTGTTGATTATAAGCCACCCAATCTCTGGTGTATCTGCTATAGCAGCCTGGACGAACTAAGACAAAGGCTAAGTGGACTCAGCCTCAGCACAGAGAAGGGAGTGGTCATCACCACCCGGATGGTTCCTAGGGTGTCAGAGAGGAGGGGGAAGATTCAGGGCTGTGTGGGGGGAGAGGAACTGGTTGCTGCCTAGCCACACAATAGGGCTCCCCCAACTGGCAAGAGAAGCAACCCTTGGCCTGAACTCCCAAGGGCCACTGTGGATTCCAGAAAAAAATGGCCTCTGCATGTACCCTGCTCCCCATCCAGCCACATAAAACAAAGAAGTGGATTTGACAAGACCCAACAAAAACCAGGGAAGGTAACCACAGAGAGAAGTACCATGGCTGAGAACCAAAATACCGACCTCTGTTATAGGGGGGAAACCTCTTACACGGATTGCGGGGGAGGGACGTAAGTTGAAGAAAAGGGGATATTTTGTCCTTTCTCCCTGGGATTTTGTAGATTTAAGAGTGAGAAGGCCTGCAGAGCTGCTGCATTCTATAGGTTGTGTGGGAGGGAAGAAGCCAGGGGGGGAAGAATCAGAGTGGCTGGCTTTGTCCCTCAGTCCGCATGTGTCCAGGTGCATCCCCTGCTTCCAGCTGTTACCATGTGTTCACAGATTTTAAAATCACAGAAGTCAGGGTGAGTTCTGTGGCGCGAGTCCCCGCTTTGTTCAGGTTCCAGCACTCCTCATCAGGCCACGTTGCTTAAATCATGCCCCGCCCTCCCTCCCCCTGCACGTCAAGGTCATGACTCCTCTGCGTTAATGGCAGTGAGAACAGCCAGTTTTATTTGTATGGGAAGTGAGAAGAATTGCAAACTGACCACTGAGCTTTCAATAGGTCATGAAATTTTTAGTCGCTAAAATGATTTTTTTCTAATGGTTAGAATTTTTAAAATATTTTTTCTCTCCAGTGGCATCTTTTCGTCACGCAAATTGTCACAGGCATACAAGACTGATTCCATCCTGTCCTCAGAGGGGACTGATGACATGGGAAGGAATTTGCGTGGTGACCCTGGAGGCAGGCTATCTGGGTTCACGTCCTACCTCTGCCACGTACTCACTGTGGGAAATGGGGCACATTATTTAACCAGTCTGTGCCTCGATATTCTCATTTGTGAAATGGAGCTGATAACACTGAGATGTTATTATGAGATGCCTACCACAGGGCTATAACATTGGGAGGACTCAATGTATTTCAAATGTAAACGGAGTTGTGCCAGGGACTGCTGCCAATTATTATTATTAAATAACTAGCTGTGAATATAATCGTCCCTGGCTCACCTGCGCTCAACAGTGGAGGAGGATGGAAGAGAGAATGAAGGGCAGCACAGAACTGAAGGGGACAATAGAAGGCTCCTAGGCTCAGTTATTCTTTTTACTTTGGGGCAAGCCTGGCTGAGTTGTTACCTTATATACCACTGCAGTCTCTCCAAGGCCCCCAATTATTGGTGCATCTGCTGAAAAGCAGCCTGTTCTTGTGGGCAGAGATGAGCAGGCCTGGCCCAGTTCCTCATGACACCAAACAAGCTAGCACTGCTCTTGGGAGCCCTGCCCAGTGATCTGGCCTTGGAGGAGCTGCCAGCTACTCAGAGAGAGTTGGATCTTTTCCCTGTAATGAGATTGACTGAAAAAGAACAAAGTTGCTCTCACACCTGCTCACCCTCTCACAGTTATGAAGGCCGAGAGGGGAATGGGGACCTGCAGACCACAGGCGATGACAGAAAACACAAGCATACAATCAGCAGCCCCTTGTGCAGCATCTTCCCCACTGGCCAGGCCTCCGCAGGAGGAGGTGCCGCAGCCCTCACAGCGCCTCTGGGCGGAGAGCAGGGAGACAGTGCAACAGCTCAAAGGGCAGCAGTCAGAAAGGACAGAGGGATCTGGAAAAGCAGCCCCAGAATAACTCCCTTTTTGTTGAAACTAGCTTCAAATGGGCTTCTATGACTTGTACCCACTCTCATTTCTAATACATTTTGTGAGAAATGCAATATGGATCCCTCGGCACAAGCAGAATAGGCTGATATCCTGGTCACATTTCAGAGGAGCTGCAAGGTGGCTTCAGGGCCCCCCCACAGCACTCCACTGGCCTAGCCCACTCACTGAGGAGCCCTCCAGTCTTACCTTTTCACTTTGTTTGGCTTTAATGCCCAGCCAGAGCCAGCCTTTACAGGGCTTACATGATAGAAATCACAGAAGACAAAAAAGATGGGGTTGTTGTGAAAAGGGGAATCTTATGATCAAATCTTGCTCTCCCACTGACTGCTGTGATCACGTCACTAGGGGTTGTCATGATGTTTGTAAAAGGCACTTCTCCTGGTACTGGCTCAGCTCAGTCCCACAGGGATGGACAAAGGATAGCAAGTTCATCCCCTATGCCCCTGCTCAGACTTAGGGATCATCAGACACAGAGTGACCCCCAGTTCAAGCTGAACCACTCTGAATTAGGACCCCATGGAAAAGTCTGGGCTCCTGGTGTGAATGGAGTATGTGATCACAGGTGTCATCACAGGTGCCATGGGTCGACTGTCCTGTAAGCCAGGACAACAGAAACCAGACTGCGGACAGAGAGAAATCAAAACAGGTGGATACTCAGGAGCCCACGAGAGGGAGCTGCCTGGGGGCCAGCTCTCCAGACCCCAATTCTGGACCCAACCTTATTTCCTACTCATGGTCTCTGAGAAGTTTCAACTCAGTGCTTTCCCTTTTGCTTACTTATTAGGTTTCTGTTACGGGTATCCAAAAGAACTTCCACAAAGGCAGTCGTTCACAGTTTACTGAACGCCTTCCCATGTTATTTTGTTTGGATTCTGTTTCTCATGCTACTCCAGGAGGAGGGCAGGGAGGTATCATCACGTAATTTTATGGCCGAAGAAGCCCAGA
The DNA here is from genome assembly GCA_004026665.1 of Murina feae. Lineage (NCBI taxonomy): Eukaryota > Metazoa > Chordata > Mammalia > Chiroptera > Vespertilionidae > Murina > Murina feae. The sequence goes on from PVJC01011664.1 coordinate 9,574, forward strand.
CAATGATCGCTGACTGGTCAAGGTCTCCCAGGCAGTGAGGCAGCCTGACCTAGACCCAGCTTTGCCTCCATCATGCCCCTTGGATATTGGAGATGTGCTCCCAGGAAAAGGTATAATCAAAAGCAATGTGCTGCATTCCTCAGCACAGCCAGAGAGTTCAGGAGGAAAACAGGCGCTTCAGCTTCATCAGTGGTTGCCACACCTTCATGAGCCTCTGTAGGCAGAGTTGGTCATGCCTCTGACTTTGAAAGCGAACTACATACAGAAAGCAGAACCAGACATGGACTTTCTGGTGGGGAATCCTCTCATAAAAATACTAGTGGCCCAGCGCACAAAATTCGTGCACATTAAAAGGGAATTCATTAGAGGAAATATTTTAATATTGCTATTTGCCCTTTCTTTATAATAGAACTGTCAGAGATGAAAGAAAATTAATAAAATGTATATGAAAATCTCCCTCTTGTCAGAGTCTGGGGCATGCTGCAGGACCCAGAGTCAAGTCCCCACTCACCCGCATGTGCCTCAAAATCGTGCAAGACCCGGACCCAGCTGGCCGCACCCCCATCAATCCCTGCCTCAGGTCCCCCGCCTCACCGAGGGTGTGAGGGCACGAGGGTGTGAGGGCGCGAGGGTGTGATGACCATTTGCGTATTAGCACTTCATCATATAGAATGTGAAGCCTGTCCTAGTTAGAACATTGTCCTGATACACAAAAATTTTGGTTTGGAGGGTTGGGGACCTGGGTGAAAAAGGTGAAGGAATTAAGAAGAAGACATTGGTAGTTTACAAAATAGTCATGGGGATGTTAAGTATAGCAAGGGGGATATAGTGAATAATATTGTAATAATTATTGCAGCTGGGTACTGGAAATATCAGGGGGAACACTTTGTCAAGTATATGCTTGTCTAACCACTATGCTATCCACCTGAAACTAATAATAATATTGAATGTAAACTGTCATTGAAAAAAATTTTTAAAGAATAAAGAAACAGCCCTAACCAGTTTGGCTCAGTGGATAGAGCATTGGCCTGTGAACTGAAAGGTCCCAGGTTTGATTCTGGTCAAGGGCATGTTCCTTGGTTGCGGGCACATCCCCAGTAGGAGGTGTGCAGGAGGCAGCTGATGGATGTTTCTCTCTCATCGATGTTTCTAGCTCTCTATCCCTATCTCTTCCTCTCTGTTAAAAATCAATAAAATATATTTTAAAAAAAGAATAAAAAAACAAAATGTACAATTTAGTAGTTTTGGTTATATTACACTATTTTTTAAACTGTAGTAAAAAAATATATATAATATAAAATTTGCCATTTTAATCATTATTAAGTGTACAATTCAGTGTCATTGGTTCCATTACAGTGTTGTCCAGTCATCACCACTGTTTCTCATGGATACCATTTTTTGCACGCACAAAATCTTCTTTCCTTTTTGTTTTAATGAGAGAGGGAAGTCCATCTCCCCGCTGGCTCTGTAGCCCTGGCTTTCCTCATGCGTGCAAAGCCCACTGCACTGCTTCACTTCACATTCCTCCATTTAAGCAGCCTCGGCCAAAACCTGAGGGCAACATGCTGGCTCGATCATACGTGAATTTCTGCCTGCTCTTGTTTCCACCCTCTTCTGGGAAGGTTCCTGGGTGCTGAGCTCCCCTGCTCCAAGGGGACCTGCCAGAGGGCAGGGCTGTGTATCCTCAGAGTCAAACTGGCCACAGGGGCTCAGTGGGAGTCTGCAGATGACCTTGAGGCCCAGAGCTTTCTCCCACCCTGGCCGGGACACCAGCACCTATTCCTCAAGGGGTTTCTCCCCAGCTGAATATTGAAGTTCAGATATGTTCCTCCTTCTTTTCTTCATCACTTTTGCTTGCCTCCTGTTACTTCTTTCTTGTCCTAGCTGGTATGAGAGAAGAACCTTCTGGAAACTGAGTCTAATTGGATGTTAATGTGGGCTCGGCATTTTGACACTGTCCCTCATAGCTGGTGGGGGAAGGTGGGCCCTGAATGGGTGTGAAGAGCTGGATCCTTATTGCTGGGTCTGGCAGCCGGCACCCCTCCTGGGGATCCACGCAGAGAGGAAGGAGAGGAGGACGCATGGTGGCTCTCCAGAAGGGAAAGCACAGTTCTCCAGTGGAGCCTCGGGTTCTCTCTCCTCAGGACTGACTCAGGAACCTGTCTGGAAGCTCCAATAAACCCATCTCCTCCACCTTCCACCGAAAGCCATCCTCTGGGGATGTCATTCCTGTCACTCCTCATGCAGATGGACAAGCAGCAGCTGAGTCTCCTTGTGAGGATCTCTTGTGTAATTAAATACACTAGCCTGACAGCCCCCCACAGAGGGGCTAATCTCCCCAGGATGCAATGGCTTTTCTCTAATCCTGAGTGATGGCATGCTGTTGCTAGGTGCCTATTTTTTGCCTTTCCAATACAAAGTGACTAATGGGGCATATTTCATAACACGTCTGCAAGTATGTAGTTATTCTCATATTTCCATGGCCTTTAAAATATTATCTGCCAACATTTGGACCATGTGCTAATATGCAAATTAGGCATTAAAAAGGTAGAAGGGAGAAGTTCTTTGATCTTGAAAAACCATATTTATAAGGTTAACAAGATTTGTATATTACAGCAGGGAACGAGGGTCAGAATGCAAGCCTTTTAAATGTAATAGTTGGCAATGATAATGATTCTCTGGTATTGCTCCCTGCACAAGATCAAAACTTTTCATCTGGGCTGAGGTTAATGAGATGAAAAAAAAAAATTCCACAAAATCAAAACACACAGAATCCAACTTCAGGAACAAGGCAAACATTCTAAGTTCAAATGTTTTTGATTGGCAGTGACAAAAACAGGAGCAGTGGTTTACTCTTTAAAAAACAAGTTAAATACTTCAGTGAGTTATCCATATAAGCCAAGAAAGTGGGCACGTTTATTTTGGGGATGAAAGGGAAAAGACCAGGAAAATTCAATCTAATAAAGGGAAAGTACACAAAAAATGGGAAAAATTTACATATATATAAACACGTGAATCTACACCCTACATAATTTTACAGAATTTTGAACAACTATATAGACAAACAGGAAAATGTTTGACCCCAGCCTGGTAAAAAATTGGGATGTTATGAGTTAACAACTATTCTGATGGTCGGAAACCACCTCTATCTTAGAGTATGTGTCTCTTTAGTATTAAAATAAAAGCATAATTAAGTTTGTACTTCCTAAAGAATCAAATATCAGCCAAATTCATTCAATACTAAAGCAAATCTGATGACTAAGTTATCAGTAATGACTCCAAGGGTACTCTAGGATCTTGTAGCACTTGGGACATTATGACAAGCATGAAGCTATACTGTCTTTGTGGTCATATGACAGCACTGAACAGCAGAGCTCCCGTTGGTGGACATGGGATTAAGCACATTGAGATGTTCTGGAAAGGTTTCTGGAGGCCAGCCTTGGTGGATCCCCCTCCTCTGCCCCCACAGCACACTCAGAAGAGGGCTGAGTACAGGCCAGTTTGGCTTCATACTGGAGGCACCTTGACAGGGTCCTGGGCACAGGGTCCATCCTGGATAAGTGCTGAATAAATAGCATGGTAAATGAATGAGTGAATAACAACGTTAAGTTGACATTTTTCTGTTGAGAATTTCTGCTGATGCCCGAAGCTGAGATGAGTAACAAGTAGTCCCATACTGCAGAGAGCAATGCAGCTTCCATCCACGTGAGACTTGTTAAGAACTAGTCAGAACAAGAGCTACAAATGATACAGGTTTGGATGAACTGTGAGGGATTTCTAGTAAGAGGTACGGTGCACTTATTTTCCTTTTCCTCTCCTTGGGGGAGTGCTTCCCACACCCTTCAGCCAGGCAGGGATGGCTCTGAGAGCACCGCTCTGAGATGGGGTGGCCAGAGCTGCTGAGCTGCAGGGTCTTGCAGGCCTGTTCTGGCCGCCACCATCATGGGAAGCGAAGAGCTCTGGGCAAGGCCTGCATTTCCGGAGCTTGCTGGGACAACGGGTGAAAAGTTCTGTTGGCCACGTGGCCTCTGCCGATGCTCGCTGGGCTTGAGTCCTCTTGACAAGACCAGCCAAGGGCCCCAACCGCCAGGGAGAGGGGAGCCTACATCAGCTGCCCTGTGGGGTATCCCACTGACACTGGAGTTAAAGGGGAGTCAGAAGAGTCATCCAGAGAGGGTATCATTCCAAGTCCAGGCGCTGCAAGGCACCAGCCCTAGGCTGGGTGGGGCAGATTCCAGGAACTCGCTCATGTGCCTGACAAGGGAAAGAACCTGTTCCCGAGCCTCTGTGTTGAGAGCACAACAAGCGCTCCATCCCCAGCGGCCTGGCCAAGGCAAAGACATGTCTGCTCCTTTCTCCTTCCACCCTCCTCGGGGAGTCAGGAGCGGTTAGTGAAAGCATGCAGCAATAATGAAAGACAACAGTGCAACGTTTCTTTGGGTCAGGGCTGAGCTGCAGGGAGTGGGAGAGTTTTGCTGCAAACAAAGACATTTGATGGGAAATGATTTTAAATGTATATGGGAATAGGCTTTTAAAATACTCTAACATAAGGACTGTTTATTGATCCCTGAAAGGGACTGGAAAGTTATGGGACCTGCCTCAGATGTTGACTAGTGAAGGAAGATCAAGTAGAGCAGTTTAGAAGGGCAGTGAGAAGAGAAGGAGAGCAGTGGCGGGGGGGCGGGGGGGGGGGCGGGAGGGGAGAGGGGGGGTGATTGGAACTAACCTATTTCCTGGATATTCCCACCAAGTCCAGCCCATTTGAGGTACTAGTTATAAGTGAATCAAAGAATGCACGCATGCATGCATGAATGAATGAGTGAAAGAAATCATTTCTGTGTAATTGGTTGGCGCTATGGCCACCGCTCCAGTGTCCCCCACCCACCCCACCTATGACAGAGTCTAGAGCAGTGGTTCTCTTTGTTACTAATGTTGTGGCCCCACCCCATAACAAAGAAACAGAATTTCCAGAGGATGAGGCCCAGAAATCAGGATTTTAAAAAGATTCCCAGGTGATTTTAATGTGCAGCCAAGGTTGAAAACCACTGGTCTAGAGCATGTCCTTCCCTCAGCTGCAGGTGGATGAGACCTCTTCACCAGCTGTGGAGTGTGGTTGGGAAAAGTCACCAGGTCAGTGAGTCAGGGAAGGCTGACCTCCTGCCACTCCTGACTTCTCCCAGGTGTGCTGCAGGTTGATCATTCACCAGCACCTTATCAAACACTATAACTGCTAAGTGCTACTTTGGCCCCAATAAGTAATGACTCTCAGCGGGCAAGTGAGCCAAGTGCCCAGGTGTGACATCACCCTCTGTCTGGTGTACTTTGGGCTGCACAAGACACTCCCTGGACAACTGGCTGAGAAGACAGTAAGCAGTGCAGAAACACCCCCTTCTCAGCTCTGTGTTATGGAGACCAGCCCTGGGGAAGAAGGGTGAATGGTTCCTACTTTCACCATTTCTCCCTAGACAAGCACAGCTCAGGTTCTCGTGTAGCGGTGTCAATAAAATTCGTTGGCAAGATCCCTCAAAATTCTGCTCTTTAAGTGCAGGGCTCATAGTGGCTTTCACGACATCATCCCCATTTTTCTTCTGCATCTGAATTGCATTGTCCTGGTACTGACCAACCACTGGTCTGTCTCTTCTCGGCAGGTGTTTTCTTTTATTCATGATTCTACCCTAAGTGCTGGGCAAATGGACTATCAGTAAATGCTAGCTCAGGGAATGATTGGCTCTGATGGTGGGACCAGGTAGCAGACCCCCTTTCCAGAGGGAGCAGCTAAGGGACAGATGGGTAGGGTGGTTCAGCCAAGGCGCCAGGTTAAGCAGGACAGGCATGAGGAGAGAAGGATGATGGGCCTCTTGCAATAAATGTGAAGCCACAGGTCTCAGGAAACACAAGCCACAAGTTATCTGCCTGGAGGCCAGGGCACCCTCTCAGAGCACAGAGCCCCCAACGATCATCACGCCACCTCTGTGTGGAGGCATTGACAGATCACCAGCTGGATTCCTAGCCTCCACTCTCTTACTCTTCACAGCAAGCCGGAGGGAAGTGGGGCAGACATTATTTTCCACATTTTACAGGTCCAGAGAGGTTGACTGATGCTCCCAAGGGTGGCTAGTGACTAAAGGGGGGAGTAGGATGACCTCAGGTCATATGACCCCAAGTCGGTGAACTTCCCACCAAATCTGGTCAGATCCTACCAAATAAGAGCACACTGAGCTCTCGGGACCCCTGGACCCCCATATAATTACAGCACAGTCCTTCGGAGGTTCCTTCAATTCTGCTCATCAGGCTCACGGGTGTGTATGTGGGGTGGGGGGGCACACTCTTATTCCCAGAAAGAGCCATGGCACAGGAGGAGGACTCCCCATGGTAGCACGGGAGCCTGTGTGCAGAACCCAGTTCTGTTGGGCTGCACCTGGGCAGGTCTGAGCGCTGAGATTTGGAAGTGGCTCTGAGCCAACACACTTGCCGCATGGGAGAGGCCACTGCCCCAACATGGTCGGTTTCTCTGGGAAAGCCAGGTGAGAAGGGAGACCAGCATCCCTCCCTGAGCCTCTGATGTGCAGCCTGTGTTCCCACTGGCAGCATCCAACCCATTTAGTTCTCTTTGGAGGAGCATCTTGGCACAAAGAGAAAGACTTGCAAAAACTTGGTGTTTTCCAGGGGTGTAATTCACGAAGTTGGGGTCAGAGGACAGAACACCTTTCGAGGCTTTGTTCAGATTTTTAAGAGAGATGCCCAAAGATGTCTTTTTAACATTCGATTGGCTTCACCTTTTAATGTCAACACCAGCAAAGGCTGAAGGTAACAAATGACACACGATCATACCTTGCCCAGGGAATTTCTAAAAGGAAATGTATGGGGAGGGCCTGAAGTAACTTTTTTTAAAAAAATATATTTTATTGATTTTTTTACAGAGAGGAAGGGAGAAGGATAGAGAGTTAGAAACATCGATGAGAGAGAAACATCGATCAGCTGCCTCCTACACGCCCCCCCCCCCCCCACTGGGGATGTGCCCACAACCAAGGTACATGCCCTTGACCAGAATCAAACCTGGGAACCTTCAGTCCATAGGCCGACGCTCTACCCAGTGAGCCAAACCAGCTAGGGCTTTTTTTTGTTTTTTAATGACAAGGCATATTTAAACAGACTAAATTTAGACAGGCACACACACACACAAATAAGTAAATATAAGTTCAGAGACTTCGATTTACCGAAACTCGTTTTCAAAGTAAGAAACATGAAAGGCAAAACATCTACTCAAATTTAAATCATTTCCAAGGAAAATTCCTGTAACCTTGAAGAATAATAAAGGCCCATGAGTATATTTGGAATTTCTGAATGGGAGGACTGTTTCCCGAGAGCATTTTAAACATCCCAAGTGAAAAAGGAGAACAAGGCCTAAATTGTTTGGTAAAGAGCAAAGAAGTCTTTGCTCTAAGAAAAAGAGAGGGAGACTGGGGAACTCAGAACCCCTGTCAGGGGCCGGAGTTTCACATGAAATGTTGGCGACGGTAGCTTTTTGCCAGACGTTTTCCTCAATGCCACACGCAAAGAATGCATATCATCATCACCGACTTACAAAGCCCGCTTCATGCCATCTTGCAACTTTTGAGTTTCCCCTTTGCTTTTAGCCCTGCGCCGGGTGTCAAGGTCTGGGGCTTGCTGGGTGGGGCCTCCCAGGCATGCAGAGTCCAGCCCCGTCTCGAGTCTTTGCAGGACTCCAGGTTTCAGTAGTGAACAGCCCAACTTCTGCCCAGTGGACAAACGTCGTGTGACACACTGGACGGTGCAATAACAGCCAGCATCAGCCAGCAAATCTAACAAAGTCCAAGCACTTTGTCTGTGCTGAGAAGCGGACAATTACTCCAGCTGCGGGGGCTGGGGAGGAGGACCTCATTCACACGGAAGCAAGGGGACCGGGAAGGGTGAATGGGGTTGGAGAGGCTGGCAGAGCACAAGGGGGACACAGGCCTGGATGTGCCCAGGACCTTCTCCTGCCCCCCACATCCTTTGTGCCCCAAACCCAACGTGCAGTGAGAGATGAGGCTGAGAAGGGGGGCTGCGGGCGCACCAAGGGAGGTTTGAACACCGTGATAAGGACTGAGTTGATTCTGGAGGGGATGGGGAAGCCAAACCCTGGGGAGCAGAGCAATTAGGGACTGTGGATGGGCTCAGGGTGCCCAGCAAGCCTCTGAAGTGGGGTACATTCTGTGCTCATGCACCATATGTGCGGGTGAGCATGTCCACAGCCTTTTCTAGTTTCTCAAGAAGCCTCACAGTTCGGGGCCAGCCTGGAGAAGAGTGTCTGCACCCCCTTCTCTCAGCCCCGCACCTGCACCCCAGACCCAGGACACGGGCCGCATCTTGCTGCTCCCTCTCGTGGACACACATCAGCCACTAAAAGAGAGGCCTGGGGGTTCCAGGCGCCCTAGGCTGCCTTGGGCCTCCTGGGGGACCTCCGATGTTCTCACATTTCCACACTCCCCAATGCTGTTTATTTACACCACATTTTAATGTCAAGTGAATGGAGAATCTTTTAAAAATTCCTGCAACAAGGCGCAGACTTCAAAATTTCCCCTTTGGGCAACATCGTCTCAATTGTTTAAAGCAAAGCAGCAAACTCACGGTTTCCCACAGGCTCTTCCCGGGGCTCCCAGCAAGACCCCAGCCTCTCCTCTGTCTCTCCCCAACACCATCTCTCCGCCCCAACACCATCTCTCCGCCCCAACACCGGAGCGCTCAGGAGGCCACGAGGCCTCTCCAGTCTGTACTTAGTGAGAGTCGGCGTGGCCTCCCCTCCCCTCCCTCCTCACACTTCCCTTCGTGGGCCCAGCTGCAGAGCCCTGTGTGCTATAGACGACAGCAGCCTGGAGTTTTCCAGAACAAAGCCCAGACTCCCCTTGAGATTAATTCCACCTGCTTCCCTGCAACCAGTCACACTGGGAGCCTCCAGGGAGTGGGAAGGAGGCGCCGCCGATCCTGGGTGAGGCAAGGGGTGCATTTGTTGGATCCTATTCAAACCACCCTCTACCCCCACCCCATGGAAAACTGGAGCGAGAAGAGCTGCAGCTTCCCAAGTGGTTTGACTAAGTTTCAAAGTATGGGAGTTAGAACCCCGAAACCCCGGGGAAAAAATGAGTCTTCCTTGGATTTACAACACGCAAATGCTAGCCACAAGCATTTCTAACTGTGTGCCAAGTGCTGGTGGGATTCAGAGACCCCGGAACGTGTGTGTTACCTGTGCGCCTCCATCCTCTGCGCCTCTCGCTGGCTCCTGGCACCGCAATAGAGGCTTTGCCTCTCCTCCCCCTACCCCTACCCCCCACCCCCCACCCCCGCCACTGTGACCTGGCAAAGTGTGGGTGTCCGCATCCCCTGTGTGCACCCCTTCTCCCACACTCGCACTCACTGTGCAGGTATGGACCTTGCATATACTTCATGTCATCACCGCATGCCAAAGAGACGTTCCCGTTCAAATGTTGTTGAACACTCATGCTGTACAAGACACTGTACCAAGCCCTGAAGACAGACTTAGGTAAATAAAACACAGCCCTGACTGGTTTGGCTCAGTGGATAGAGCGTCGGCCTGTGGACTGAAGGGTCCCAGGTTCGATTCCGGTCAAGGGCATGTACCTTGGTTGCGGGCACATCCCCAGTAGGGGGTGTGCAGGAGGCAGCTGATGGATGTTTCTCTCTCATCGATGTTTCTAACTCTATCCCTCTCCCTTCCTCTCTGTAAAAAATCAATAAAACATAGCTTTTAAAAAATGAAGCCCAGGCCCTGCACTCCGAGAGCTTTATCATTATGGTAGAAATGAAGGGAGGAGCCAACATTTGGGGGAAATAAGCTAAAACTAAACAAAGGAGAATGTAAACCAACCAATAGGCTTAGAATGGGTCGGGCAAAACTGTTCTGATTGGCGGGGCAAAGCTACTCATGTTACCGGGACTGGGGACTCGGACAAGGAACTATTCCACTTGCATCCTCCCTCCCCTTCTGGTAGCTTGAAAGGAAAAAGAAGTCAACATCCTACCCTCCGCCCTGGAAGGAGAATGGACCTGGAACTAGCCCCGGACGTTCCTCCATCCCACTGCAGCCCATCACTGTGACTCCCACAGGCGTCCCTCACCACCAGGGTTCTGCTCAGAAACGCGGGAAAGTCAGGACACCCCAGCACTCAGGACAATAAAACAGGAGGAGGGCCATCTGCAGAGAAAGTTTAGAGGTAGAACTTTCCAGACTTTCCCCCAAGTGATATGCACACAATTTATCTACCTGTCTATCTATTCATTTATCCATTCGCTGACCTACCTATTACTGTGTAGAAGGAAAAATAAAGAAAACACAGGAATGAGGGTATGTGGTGGGATGACTTGGGGCTGGGCTGGGCGCGGGGGTCCTGTTTTGGTATAAACTGTGACCCAAGCGCCACAGCTCTCTTCACATTCGCCCTGGGAGCCCATCCCACTTTGTTCTTAAAAATGCCCCTGGGTTTCGTGAGGAAAACAAAACGATTACAAAATCTGTACAGTCCCATCTAATTTGAGTTTCTGAGTAACTACCGTCCATCCTACACTCATCACCCCCACCCCCACCCATGCTTTCTAATTTTAGGGCTCAGAGCATGGAACTTGACACTAGACATGTCTCCATTCACCATGAAAGGCGCGTTTCTCCACAAACAGCTGGAGGGCAGCTTGGAAAACCGGGTTACAGACCAGCCTTGTAGAGCTTTGGAATTGTCCGCCATCCCAGCAAGAGGCAGGAAGCATCGAGGACGAATATGTGTTCTGGCTTCTTTCAAATAAAATGATTGAATTTTAAGAGTTTCAATTCATAAAAGAGCCCCAGCTAATTTTCCAAGGAAAATGAGCATGTTTTGTTTTTCTTCATTCTTCAAAGACTATCTGGGCCATGAAAATAATTTATACTGAGTTTCCTTAAAAGACTTAATTGGGCAATGTCTCCAGGAACAGAGTGGTGAAGAAACCAAGTCCAATAGGGATATGAAATTAGAGATCAGTTTAACCCTTGTTAGAATCACAAATGAAAAAAATAAACTAGAAAAAACTCCTCAGCTGGCTAAAGTCCATTACTATAGTTTTATAAATTTGGGAGCTACTTCAACAGAAGGAAAAGCAAAATCTTCAGTTCCGAAGCTGGCATTTTAATATCTCCATGGATGTCCTCTTCGCCCAAACTGCAGGTTAGTTCCTTTTATTGCCACATATGTAATCAAATTATCAATATTTCCCGTCCATCGTTATCTTATAAGAGGAAAACATCAGAAAACATTTTCACTGTAGTTCAAAAAAATCACAGAGGACGCCTACCTGTTCAGTCTCCCTTCACCTGGCTCTCCCCTGCCCCCCCTCCATCACCTCCCCTCCCAGGTGGGCAGCGCAACTGGCCCAGGCCGTGGTTTGATCTGCTTTTCCTTCTACTCCAGCGCTGCCACTTCCAACAAAGAGCACTTTTCTTCCCCAGACCAGCTCCTGGGCAAGGCCCAGTCTCTCCAACTCCTCCCTTCCACCTCATTCCTCAAAACAAGCAAGTTGGTAATCAGTTCCCCTTTCATTTAAAAAATTTACTGCTAATCCCTCTGCGGAAATTGATGGTGGGAGCCCAAAGTAACGAGCAAGAGAAAGCCATAAAAGCTTAGCGCATCTCCTCAGCTCTCCCAGGCAGGCCCCTGACTGGCCTGGCCTTTTCCTTCTTATGTGGCCGCAAGGAGATCCTTTCAGTTGGTGTTGGATGTTGGGCAAAGCTGTAGAGATTGGAGGCCAAGTTAAATTTGATTTGGCTTCTCTGCTGGAAAAATCGATCAGCAGAATTCTTGGCTATTGTCTAAAGTATACCTCGCCAGGATGCCAGACACAACAGCTCCTGCATCCTGTGCCCACAGCAGACAGGGCTAAATGATCACAGATCTGTTTCCTAGTGAGCTTGGATGCTGCCCAGAATCTTCTTCACAAAGTGCTTTAAGTGGCCACTAGCAGCTCTTTGGATTTGGCACATGAGTTGGATTTATTTGTCATTCCTGACCCACCTTATCCCATATCCAGGGGCTCTGAATGAGACATTCATCAGCCAGTTACAAAGGCTTTATCTGCCTTGCAGCAAAGCTTGGCGACTTTGCTGCTTGTCTTAAGGAAGGGTCATCTAGCCCTGACTGAGTAGTTCAGTTAATTGAACTACTAATTGGGGTGCGTCATCCCAATATACCAAGGTTTCAGGTTTCAGGTTCGATCCCCGGTCAGGACACATACAAGTGCAAACCAATGAGGGCATAAATGGGTGAACCAACAAATCAAAGTATCTCTCTGTCTCTCTCTCTTTCCCTTTCCCCCCTCTCAAACCAATCAATTAAAAAAATTACTTTTTTTTTTTTAAAAAGGAAGGTTCATCCAACAAATAGGCATTTGACCTTTTTGCCCCAACTCTTGAGGTTTTTAGCAAATCCTAGCATTTACCCAACTACAGTTAAACCTCAGAGATTTTGCAGGTTCAGTTCCAGGCCACCACAGTAAAGCAAGTCTCGAAATAAGCGAGTCCTAATCCTTTTGTGTTTTGCCTTCAATTTGTAAAAAAAAAAAAAAAAAGACAATATTTGTAAGTGCAGTAAAGCTAAACACAATAAAACCAGGGATGCCTGCAATTAGTACAGGGGCTGCACATTAGTCAGGGGCTAACCACCCGCCTGTAAGAAACTTGAGACATTTGGTCTAAATACGGAAAAGGGAGTTCGCCTGGTGCCGGAACCGTTTACTCAAGTTAATAGGGAAGACAGGTGTGCCCACTTTCTGGTGGATCCTCTTCAGAAGGATCACGAACCTGGAGAGTCAGGCTCCTGGCAGGTACGAAGGTATGACTGAGTTGGTGAGTTTCCTTCATGCTCATGTCCTCCACTGAGTCCGTTTGTGGGGCCCTTGGAAGAAGTTCAAGCAGAGTGTACACAGTCAGTTGATTTCAATGCAAGCAGTTGGCTGGGTTGCAGGAACTTGGAGAGTTTTACCAAGCAGCTTCCTCCCCTCCAGGTCTTATTAGCATCGCGGTGCTGTGACGCGGCTCCCAGGTGGACTGTACCTTCTTACAATGACGCGTCATCTGAACGCACCGGATCGAGGCTGCTGAGGGAAAGAGAGCATTTCTCATGAGAACATGGAAGTGTAGTATAGAACACGAGAACATTTACGTGGGCGTGTGGCTTGAAAAGGAAACAGAAACTGCCTTTCTCTCCCATTCCTGAACGGCCCTGGGTGCCACCAAGTCACAGCCCTGAACCACGGCAGAGCTCCTTGGAGGAAATGAGGTCACAACTTAAGAAAAGAGTCATAGATCAAACAATGTGAATCATGCCTGTTTCCCTGGCTGCCTCTGGAGTGTAAGCCGGGGGTGTGGCTGAGTTATCAAGCATCTGACCCAAGAGGGTGACTCGGCTTCATTGGAGGGACCACCTACTTGACATGATATTTCCAGAACTTTAAAGATACGTCACGGAACAGTGCTTAAGTTGTCTGTGACGAGGCAACTCCATGTCTCACATCATAAATCAACTGGAATGAAGTTAAAAAGTCACCACTTTGCTAGTGGCAACCTGCACCCAGAACTGAGAGATGACTTTGATTTAAAACATTCCATAGTTCTTGAGTCTGGCTCCGACTCCTAAATACCAATAATCTCCTGACCCGACCACATCTGACTCAAGACCAGTTCTAAGCCTCTGACCTGAACAAAGTGCTTTGGACTAGTGTGTGTGTGTGTGTGTGTGTGTGTGTGTGTGTGTGTGTGTGTGTTTCTGATAAATATCTACATATTGAAACGGCTAAAACCATTTACTATGAGTAAGTTTTGTGCAGCAAATATGCACCACATATGGGTTTCAGGTGGAATGGTTGGCAAGTGAAAAAAAGTTAAACTCACTCTTCTCTTAAGGTAATGCCTGGGCTTAACTTCTCTGAATTCTACATACTCTATGTATTCAAAAAAAAATTAACTCACTTTTCTTTCAATTTCCAGACAAATAATTTCTATTTAAATTCAATAGGTCCTCAGGCTTAGGTTCCTGATTCCAGTGTGAAAGGAAGATCCTTCTAGGTTCACTGCCATTTGCCAACCTGACATGATTGACACATCCTGTGACTAAGGAGGGCCCAATCTTTCCTGTTTCAGGTCATTAGGCCCCTCCCCATCGGCCTCAGTTTTCGGGAATGATTCACTCCCCTTCTCTGTACAGGCCCTTCTGCTCACAGGCCCCCTCCCCTGCTGCAAGTGATCTTTGAAATTACTTTTCCCCCCTCTTTTTCTTGCAATTAACATTTTTAATGAGTAAAAATAGAAAAAAAAATGCACTTCCCTCCCAAGAGAAGGAGTCTTTTCAGCGTATCCTTAACAGAAACACCCCAACCTTCATCCTAAAGCATCTGAGGACTTGGCACCATCCCAGTGGCTCATTCCTTTTGCCCTTGGCTTCCTGCTCTCCGTGCCCGGGCACTAGGTGAGTCCAGCTGGACCCTCCATCTTCCCAGGCTTGGCTCTCTGACTGCTCTGCACTTCACTCTCTGTCAAATGGGCCGTGAGCCTCCAGAAAACTTGGAACCTTTTTTTTTAATCCTTGTGTATAACAGGAAGAATAAGGAAAGGAGAGAATTTGTTGAATAATAATCCAGACAGTACATTCCTGGTTCTGGCAGTAACTCCCTCTGGCCTTAAGAAGGTCAAGTCCTGAGTCTCTGGTTTCACTTCCTCAACTCTCACAGGAGGGGTGGGCCCAGAACACCTCCACGGCCCACCCAGGTGTAGCAAAAGAGAGTCTACCCTCCCTCTTTGAGCCCTGGGAAGTGGCCTCTGTGGAACTGACCCTGTGAGGCTGTGGTGATGGAGTGGCTGGTCCCGCTCTGTAAATGCGTCAGGAGGGGTAGTGAGAAGGAAGAACAGAATTCCAGAAGTTGGTGGGGCAGCCAGCTAGCACTCTTCATAAAAGGGCAGATACAACAAGGAGGGAGAAAGACAAACAATGTGTGATCTCACTTACGTGCAGGAATGTGAAAAAAAGACAAACTAGAAACAGAAGACACATTGGCAGTTGCCAGGTGAAGGGGGGAAAGGGTAGAGGAAATGGATGAAGGTGGTCAAAAGGCACAATTCCAGTTTGATAAGTCCCAGGGATGCAATATGCAGCATGGTGACTATAGTTAGCAACACTGCACTGTACCTTTGAAAGTTGCCAGGAGAGTATATTTTTGAAGTTCTCATCGCCAACAAAAGGGTGTGAGGTGATGGATGTGTTAACTGACCTTATCGTGGTCATCCCTTTGCAATATTACATATAAAAATCACTGCCTTGTAACCATTAACTTACACAATGTTATATGTCAATTATATCTCAATAAAGCTGGGGAAAACAATAAGGATAAACATTTGTATGGCACTTCACCATTTAGACAGGTTTTCACTTACATTATCTCATTTAAAAGTGAAGAAGCCCTTAGAGTACAACCCCCATTTTACAGACAATAAAACAGGCGCAGAAGCTACGAGAGTTGTCTGAGGTCACACGGCTAGAAACAGCAGAGCAGAGCCAGCCAGCTGCCCGGAGAGCCATGCCCCCACAGTGCCAGGACCATTTCCTCAGGGCTCCTTGACTGTCCAGCTATAACAGCCTGGGCCCAGCCACTGGGAGGCAAGGGCCCAGGAGCCCTTTAGCAGCCCATCAGGGGGCTTGTGGGGACAGTTTCTCTTCTTTTTCTTGGATACCTTGTACTCTGGTTTACTATTATTTAATCATCCTCATCAAACTTCTCCTCCTGCTCTTTTGACTCAGTTTTGCCTCTATAAGAAAAGCGTGGCTCTTGGGAATGAGAGAGGCACCCCACACAGTGATGTGCCTTCTCCACCCCTAGGCATCCCGGTGTGAGGTATTTATTTATTAGGATTTAAAGGGGGCAATGGAAATAGAGCAACATTTTCTGAACTTAAGAAGTATGCCCCTCTGTTTATAAAAGCAAACCACAATAATCCTCGAGCTCCCCAGTGTCAACTTAAATTACTCGTACCTTCACTGTTTCTTGACTATGTCCAAACGAAATATCTCTATGTGAGATTTATTTAGAACTCCTTAAACTTTATGGCCCATAGGGAAGGGTCTGGTTTTGCTAAGACTAAATTTCCAGGGCTGGATGAAGTGCCCATTGAGTGTGGGTCTGCGTTTGTTTCTGCACTTGACCTTCAGAATGCTCTTCGCAGAGGATGCCTGCACACCAGGTACATCGTGGGAACTGGCATTAATAACCGCAGGGCTTTCAGACCTCGAGGGCCAGCTCCAACTGAGGCCATCTGAGGCCTCGGCCTCTTCCTCTTGAAGATAAGCTTCATGTCTTGCTGGCCAATTCTGCCACAAGACGTTAGATTAAAAATGAGGTGGAGACACAGATGTGTGTGATAGGCACACGATGTGGACCTTTGAGTCGGGCAGGCCCAAGGCTCCTGCCTGACCAGGGGCAGTGCCTTCCCGGACACAATGCAGACACTGCCCTGAAGAGCCAAGTGGCACTCGGGTCATGGTGGCCACCAAGATGGTTCAGAAGAGGCTCGTGTGTTTAGGAGGAGATCATATCACAGACATCTCAGTGCTGCACAGACCGGTCAGGAAGTGGTGGTTTGGCGGACAAGATGTCACATCTTGGACTCAAG
This sequence comes from Murina feae, assembly GCA_004026665.1. Classification (NCBI taxonomy): domain Eukaryota; kingdom Metazoa; phylum Chordata; class Mammalia; order Chiroptera; family Vespertilionidae; genus Murina; species Murina feae. The sequence goes on from PVJC01011664.1 coordinate 26,273, forward strand.
TCCTACTCTTGCTTTATGATAACAAGTCACATCAATTTCTTCAGCTAAATGATGGAGACAGTAGCGACACCTGCTCTTCTCATCCTGTGGAACTGGGACAAGGCAGTGGCACTCAGAGTGTGGTGCCCAGAACAGCAGCAGCTCCTGGGAAATTGTTTAAAATGCTAATTCTCGGGCTGCGCCCCAGACCTACAGAATCGGAATCTCTGGGTTGTGGCCAGAACTCTGTGTTTGAATAAACCCCCAGGTGAGTCCCATGCCCCCTGAAGCCTGAGAAGCACTGCTATAGAGCAGAGAGCATGCATGCCAACCTGGTGCTTTTAACACCCCAGCCCCTATTAAAACACAGATACCGTCTGCTTTAACATGTGCCAGGTTTCTCAACAAGCATAGCAGGTAGTTAGCTAGGAGTAAGCCTTTCCAGAGTAAGAAGTTAGGGTTCAGGATGCTCTTGCTGCTCTGTGTGGTGGGCAAGGAACCAGCTGGGGAAAGAGGAGAGGGGCTTGGAGTCACACAGATGGGCCATATTCCAGCTCTGCCACTTACTAGCTCCATGACCTTAGGCCAGCTACTTGAAGGACATTGTGGTAATGATAATAACCCTATAGGGTTAGTGGGAGGACTAAATGACACAACACATGCAAAGCAGTCAGCGCAATGCATGGTTATAGGTATTCAATAACTGATTACCCATCACTAGTAACAGGTTGTCCAGGCTATTGAGGCTACCACCCAGGGCTGGTCCTCTCTACCACCTTGCTCACTGCTCCCCCATCCCATCCCATCCCATCCCATCCCATCCCATCCCATCCCATCCCATCCCATCCCAGCTATTATTGTTATTATTATCATTATCACCAGGAACTTCCTCGCCCATCTGCTCCAGTGCTTCCTGACCTTAAGATTAAGACTGCCACCCTCAGATGCCCTGGAAAGGTTAACCACTAAGGAAGAAAAAGAGGTTGGGGGTGGGGTTTCCAGAATGGCACAGTGGCCCCCAGATGTGGCACTGGTGTGTACCTCATTTAGAAGCCCAAAAGATGGCAAGGCAACTAGAGGAACAAGTCCTTCCTCTATGTCCATCCCTTCTCTGGCTGAGAGGTGTGGCAGGTACAGCTGGAGTTGGGCAGAGTTGACAGGAGCCATCCCACAGCCTTTGTCCATTGTTAACCACTGGTGGATCTGTCCCACCCAGATTTTATCTCGCAGGTGGCTCCAGGCACCTGTCTGCCCAGGCTCAGGTCTCTGCGATGGGTCAGGAAGGCGTGGCTTGTCTCCCTGGGATGACTCAGGGCCTGCTGGCCAAGAGTCACCCTCAGCTCCCTCCCAATAATGACAGGAGGTCAGATTCTTTCTGATTTAGTAAGGGCACTCCTTGAGGCTGCCTTTTGTCACCCATCCACAGTGGGAAGTCTCCTTTAATGAGCAGGGAGCCACACCCTCCCCGTCCCCCCCCTCCCCCCCGGGTTGGGGGTGGGGTCACTCTCCAGGTGGCATGTGAGCAGGGCTGGTTTCACAATGGCCAGCCCACAGATGAGGGACCAAGGGCGGCAGGACGTGGCCTCCTGCACCAGCTTGGTCATCCCTCCCCAGCCCTCCCACCCAGGCTGCAACTCCTCCACACCCCACCTGCCCAAACAGCTGGAGGGAGGTGCTGCTGCGGGTGTGGGAGGTAGAAGAATGGTGGGAGGGCTAGGGTACGAGTGCCCGATGATACCTGACTGGAAACCAAACAAAGCTGCAGATGGGCAAGGTGTAGCTGGCACACTCTTCATCCGTCTGGTTGTTCCACTGGGCCTGGAGAAGTCTCACTTCCATGAACTGCCCACAGATGACATGCACACTCATGCACCATTGCCCCACCAGCGTGAACCTTACTGAAGCTCAGGACAGTTGAGGGACGTGGCTGGTTACATGTGGGTAAGGGAAGGAATTTGGATTCAATTCCATGAGGCCTGACTCTCAAACCTAAAACCTAAAACCTACCCGTTTTCTAATGCACCACTGGTTTTTAAATTTCCTTTTTAAACATCTAAAAATGTGATCCCTGACCTGTTTGGCTCAGTGGATAGAGCATCCGCCTGCGGACTGAAGTGTCCCAGGTTCGATTCCGGTAAAGGGCATGTACCTTGGTTGCAGGCACATCCCCAGTGGGGGTGTGCAAGAGGCAGCTGATCAATGTTTCTCTCTCATCGATGTTTCTAAATCTCTATCCCTCTCCCTTCCTCTCTGTGAAAAATCAATAAAGTATTTTAAAAAAATAAAAATAAAAAAGAATATGAAATCCTATGTGCCTCTTTATACTATATTTGCAACTTCCTGTGAATCTATAATTATTTCAAAATAAAAAGTTTAAGCAAACCTATGTGGGGCCCCAGTAGATAACATATATCCGTGAGATACCCAGGGAAGTTGGGAGGGGGTTCCCTTTCGGGGGCAGGACTGAAAAGGAGTGTGGGGTTCCTGGGGCTGAAGTTCTACTCCTGGATCCGGTTGGTTCCACAGGTGTGTGCAATTTGTAAGACTCATTGAGCCACACATGTCTGACCAGTGCATTTTTCTAAATACATTGAACAGGAAGAGCAGCTGGAATTTGCTCAGCTTCTCCCTACACTCCCCCCGACTTTAACCTCCAGAGGACCCAGGGAACATAGTCCGGAATCTGGGTCCTAACTCATCCTATCACAGGAGAGGCTAGGTCGCAGGGCCTCAGCTCCCTGGACCCTGTCTGATCACTCTGTGGCTAGTTCCCTTTATCTAGTTACAAACCCCAGCCTTCGGCTAAAAACCATCGTTCCAATGCGTGTGTAGAAGAGCTTAATCCTGAACATGGACGATATGAAAAGGGAAACAGCAGCTCCAGGTTTCCCCCAGAAAAGCTGTATGAATGCCATCCCCCACCCCCTTATGCAGAAAGTATAAACCTGGAGTGAAGGGTTCCCAAAGAAAACTGGGTTAAAAAGAAAAGTTTACAGCCTTTAAGGAATTGGTTCAGACCTGTGATCACAGGGAGCTAGAATAATAGCCATTCACATGTTCTGCAAGCAGAAGGCAACTGACACCATGAAATAGACAAGCAAACGCACTCACTCAGGCTCTGGGTTGGTGGTGCACTTCATCTCCCCTTGATTTGGCTTTTCTGGAGTTTCAGGGGAGAGGGAGTTGCACACCTCTGACCAGCATGCCTTAGCCAGGTTGTTTTTCCCCTCATGCTCGGGGGACGTGGTCACCCTTTTCTCCTGTAATACACCAAGCTAGTTTCCGCTGTTACCTGCCCACTACTGTACTTGGAATCAGCAGTAGCTGCCAACACACAGCCAAGGGCAGAAGTTAGCCCAGTGTGAGGTTAATTGGGCCAAATTGAAGCTGTTGCAGTTTAATAGATCCTCTCAGAGGTCTATGGGAGAAATGCTTAGGTGGGCTCCCTCAAAAAGTTGGAAGTGAACTTGCTCTTGTTATTCAGAGTAGCGAGAGGTCCCCTATTTTATTTTTCAAACAGCCGCTCTACAGGCTGCTAGACAAAGAGCTCCTGTCTCTTGAAAGGGCGAATCCCTGTGGATTTTAGGAAATGACAAAAAAGTGAGTCAGACTAGTGACCCAATCAAGGAGTTAGTTGAGAGGAGGGGGTGTAAGATGTGTGGGGGCCAGCATCTTCTACTTGGCGACATGGTTTTTCTGTGATGTTCCTTGTAGTTCAATAACACTCCACGTAACCTCAAGGGATGCAGAGTTTGTTTAACTGAATTTTCAGACTAAGAGGAAAATTCATTTTTGACATACCATTTTCACTGGAGAGCCATGTTCCTTATGGTTCCAGGACTCTCTTTACCTTGGGACCCCTCCTCTGAGGAATACGGACAGGGAGGTTCTAGTGGGCCAAAGCAGAAGGAGCCGATGGCAGCACATCGCTCTCATTGAAGAAGCTGACCCCACTGAGCACTCATCACAGGGTTCCTCTAGCCAAGCAAGGCAACACCACAGCCTCATGTGCTCCCAGGACATTGTTAGGTACAGTCATGGGAGGCTTATCAGCACACTAGACTCCTTCCAGAAAAGAGACCAGCTTGGTCCACTGTCTGGGAGCTGTGTGCACTGAGGAGAATGGGCAGGTGTAGCCAGGGAGAGAGAAGACTTGCCTGGGAATGAGTGGTCCCTGGGGAAGACCTATGCCCCCTGGGGGACTGTTCAATACCACACTCCTGGATAGGCTTTCCCCAGTACCAGTCTCAGATCTAAACATTCTACATACTGTGAACTCCTTTAACGTTCACACCAAACAGCCTTGCGGGGTACCAGCTCTTATTATCATCCTCGTTCTACAGATGTAAAAACAAACACAGAGAATAAGTTGCCCAAAGCCACACAGATATCAATGATAGAGCTGAAACCTGAACCCAGCTTTCCCACTAGCCCAGGGTTTCTCCACCTCAGCACTATTGACATTTTGGGAACAGTGACTGCACTGAACCTTGCATCTGCCCAGAGACACCCTTGCCTTAGATGTTGTTTGATTTTTAACATTTCTAATAGTTCCTAACTTTATTGCCATTGGCCTCTGTGTCCCCCAAATCAAAGGCCATACAGCAATTCTGACTCATTGGGGCAAAGGCTGAGGAAAGGCCTACATTTTACTTAGCACTTTACATATATGTCCCTTTTAATTTGCACAATAATCCTACTGAGGCAGATACTTTTATCCCCATTGTATAGATGAGAAAACTGAGGCTCAGAAAGTTTAGTGCCTTTAGTCATAGCTATGAAGTAGTAGAGTCAAGATTTGTAACACCAAGATCTATCAACACTCAAATCCACATGCTTTTTGAAGGGGAACAGATTGGGGCACTTAGAGATAAGCTCAGACACACAATGCTCACAGTGACAGAGAGGGACATGGGTAGCCTATGCTGGAGGGGTGGGGACAGGGTCAAAATGTAAGTTTCCCTTCCTGGGAGATAGGTTAGTGTCAACAGGCTACTGTGACAGGGCTGAGGCCAGTGTCCAGGAGCTGTGTGCTTATGCCCCACCCCTTGTCTCCCTCAGGCCCTGTCCTCTCTCTCCTGGGCTACCAGCCTCTTCTACCTTCACTATTTCCCCTCCAATTTCCAGAGCAGTCTATTAAATCCACCAATCTGACTGTCACTGCCCGCTCTAAATCAGCCACTGCTGCCCCTCTCTCAGAGTCAAAGCCCAAATCATCCAGGGCGGACTCATGTAGCCCTCTCGGCTCCCATGTCTTCCACCCGCCGCACTCATTCCTCTGAACTGCCCCTCAAACTCCATGTTCTGTCTCATCTGCCAAGCTCTTGGGATTTGTGAGTATGTCTCACCACCTCCCTTTATTGTTTGAGCTTCAGGTGGCCCAGCCATCTCTTCCATGACCTAGCCCTTTGCAGGGCCAGCAGAGTGCCTATTCCATTGCAGGACTCAATCAGTATTTGCTAAATGTGTATTTAACAACTGTGCAATTTATGTTCTCATCTCAATCAGTAATGAAAATGCCAAACAGAAGTGGGCCAAGGGGGCGGGGGCATGTGGCTGCCAGCAGACATTGCCCTCTGAGTGATGTCAGGCCTTCCATCCGCACCATCTGGGTCATTCAACCTCCCAACCCCAACCACCCGCATCTTCAAGCAGCCCGTGCATGTCCGCACCACCAAGTCTCCTTCCCCAGGCACCATGAGAGCACCTCAAACTCCTGCCCGCCACAGTCCTCCAACCCATGCCCCACACTCCTTTACTCTCCAAGCCACAGCCCTTTAGAAAAAGAACATGAGCCTGACCTGGATGGCCCTTCCTACCTTTTAGTGGTCCCTCTTCCTTACATTCTCAGTCTCTCTGGCAGTTTGCTACTCAGTGGTCTGGCCCTTGGGAAACTGGGAACATGCTCTGAACAAATGGGTCCAGGACAGGTATAATTTCCTCAACTTCACAAAAGTATAATTGGCATTCAATAAACCACAAAAATTAAACTTGCACAAGTCAACGATTTTAGCAAATGTTTACACTCATAAAACCATCACCACCATCAAGAGAATGAACCTTTCCTAACCCCCAAGGGTGTCCTGCACCCCTGTGCAATCTAGCCCTTCCTGCACCCCCATCCTGAGGCAGCCACTGGTCTGCTCTCTGTCAAGTTAATCAGTGCGCATGTTTAAAACCTTAGATAAATGGAGACACACTGTATGCATTTTGGGGGGGAGGTGTCTTATAATGGTTTTAAAATCCACTCATGTTGTTGCATGTAGTGATAGTTTCTTTTGTTGCTGAGTAGCATCCATTACATGGATAGGTCACAGCTTCTTTATCCATTCATCTGTTGATGGACATTGAGTTATTTCCCATTTGGTGATTTTTCAAACAAGGCTCCTATGAACATTTGTGGACAAGCCTTCTAAGGACACGAGTTTTCATTGCTCTTTGGTAAATGAAATAGAATAAAGGAATAGAATGGCTGGGTCATTTGGTAGATAGAAATTTAACTTTTAAACGGATTATCAAACTATTTTTCAAATTGGTTGCACATTTGACATTTCTACCACAATGTATAATTCCATCTGATCCCACAGCCTCACCAATACTGAGAATGGTCAGTCTTTCCAATTCTGTCAATTCTGATAGTGGTATAGTGATATCTCCTTGTGATTTAAATTTGCATTTCTCTATGACTATGATATTGAACATCTTTTCATGTGCTTATTGTGCATTTTTCCTGGTTCAAGGTTGCAAAGATTTTCTCCTGCATATTGTTCTAGTTTTAGATTTTATATCTAGGTCTACAGTCCATTTCAAGTTAATTTTTTTAATGATCATTTTTGTAAGTATGCAGTATTCAGTTGGTTTGCACCATTTGTTGAAAACTACCCCCTTCACACACACACACACACACACACACACACACACACACACACACACACACCCTATGCTGCCCCATTGAATTGGTCTGGCACCTTTATTGCAAATCTTTTATTGCTATATTTCCAGACTCTATTTTGTTCCATTGATCTATATGTATTTTGCTAATGCTAAGCTATTTTGACTACTGTAACTTTGTGTCTTGAAATCAGATAGAATAAGTCCTCCAACTCTGTTCTTTTTAAAGGTAGCTTTGGTTATCCTTTACATTTCATATATATTTTAGAATAAGCTCATCAATCTTCATGAAATATCTTCCTGGTATGTGTGTATGTGTGTGTGTGTGTTTTGTTAATCCTTACCTGAGGATTTTTTCTGTTGATTTTTAGGTGTTGGGGAGCACAGGAGACTTGGTTGGAAAGTTTATAAGAAGGAAATTCTGACCTACGGGAGTTGGCTGAAGGCAGCCACCACTATTGTTCCTTGACCTTTTCAAACAAGTCTGTGTACGTGCGGGACCTTGGGTGTTTACTGGAATCTTTATGTTTAATCTTTAGACGTCATTGCTTAAAAGACACTGCAAATACATGTATCTTCCCAAGATTACTTACTCTACTGATGGTATCTAAAAGGTAAACTTTATCCCAAACCGCTGTTACAATAAAAGCCAGAAGAGGCAGGCAAGTGAGGCTGTTTGGTTCCTCTAGCCAGGCAGTCCCTTAGCCCTCTCTTTCACAGCAATCGTGTGTCAGAGTAATCATTCACTCATCATTCAGGGTCTGATGGTGAGCCCTGGCATTTAGGGAGAGTAGAAGAGAGAGGGAAAGACGGAGAGAAACATTGATATGAGAGAAACACACTGATTGATTGCCTCCTGCACAAGCCCAACCAGGGCTCAGGCCAGGGAGGAGTCTGCAAATGAGGTATTTGCCCTTGAACAGAATCAAACCCAGGACCCTTTGACATTCTATCCACTGAACCAAAGCAGCTATGGCCTTCCTGAGATTTTGATTGAGAGCATGTTGAATCTGTAGATCAATTTGGAAAGAATAATGAATCTTCCCATCAACCAACACAGTATGGCCTCCAATTTAATTATAGCTTCTTTAATTTCTCTCAGCGATGATTTGTGGTTCTCCTCATGAAAGACTTGGACTCCTTTTATTAGATTTATTTCTAGCTATTTTACAGTGCTATTATAAATGGAATTGCTTTTTAAATTTTTCATTTTCAAAGAGTTTGCTGCTAGTATATAAGAATACAGTTTATTTTCTTATAATCATTTTATATCCTGCAATCTTACTAAATTCACTTATTAGTTCTGTTTGTTACTTTATAGATTCATTGGTTATTTTATATATAAACAGTTATAACATCTGCACATAAAAACATTTTTATTTGTTCCTGCTTCATTTTTTTGTTTGTGTGTGTTGTTGTTGTTGTTGTTTTGTTAATCCTCACCTGAGGGTACTTTTTCCCCCATTAATTTTTTAGAGAAAGTAGAAGGGATCCGGGGGGAGGGGGAGGGAAGAGAGGGGAGAAATAGAACGAAACATCCAGGCAAGAGATTTAAGAGATATATATCAATTGGTTGCCACCTGCACATGCCCCAGCGGAGGCCAGGGATCAAACCTGCAACCAAAGTACATGCCCTTGACTGAGGAATCAAACCTGAGACCTTTAGGTGTGTAGGCTGACACTCTAACTACTGAGCAATGTCAGCCAGGGCTATTTGATCCTTCTTAATCATTATGACTTGTATTTCTTTTTCTTGCTTGATTACAGTGGCTAGGACTTCCAGTACAAAATAGAAAAGAAGTGAAAGCAGGCATCCTCACCTCGTTTCTAACCTTAGGGGTCTTTCACCATGAAGTATGATGTTGGTTGTTAGTTTTTTCGTAGATGCCTTTTATCAATTTGAAGAAGTGTGTAGTTATTTCTAGTTTTTATCATGAATGAGCACTGAATTTTAGCAAATGCCTTTTCTGCATTCATTGGAAAGGTCAGATGGTTTTCCTCCTTTACCGAGTGTCTTAGTTCATTCAAGCTGCTATAACAAAATACCAGAGGTTGGGTGGCTTATAAACAACAGAACTTATTTATCACAGTTCTGGAGGCCAGAAGTCCAAGATCGAGGCTCCAGCAGATTTGATGTCTGGTGAGGACTTACTTCGTCATTCACAAATGCCTGTCTTTCCCTGTGTCCTCACAGGCAGAAGGGATGTGGGAGCTTCAAGGGTCTCTTTTTAAGAGCACTCACCCCTTCCTGAGGGATCCACCTTTATGGCCTAATCACTTCCCAGAGCCCCACCTCCTAACACCAGTACACTGAGAATCAGGGTGTGCATCTCCAAGAGGAATCAGAGCCTGCGGAGTTCCCCAAACACACTGACCACAGAGCTCTCGCACGCTTACTGTCTTTTTGGTTCCAAAAGGACAGACTGTAGGAAAGCTGATGGGGTGTTACTTATGTCTCAGGGGCATATTTCAGAGCTTTCACCCTCTAAATAAATTTTATTTTAAAATATGCAGCCATGTTCATTCCTCACAGTGTTCTATGGAGCCCACCGTGGGCTATTAATGAGTAGCATTATATTGCTGTTAGGTGTCATCATTCCCATTTTACAAATGAGAAGAAACCTAGCATACATGCTAACCACTTTACGTATCTCATCTAAGTTATTTCAATATTCCTGTAATATAGGCACCATTAGCTCCATTTGACGTCAGTGGCAGGAAATTAAGTGACATGTCCAAGGTCACACCGCTAATGGCAGAGTAAGAAAGGCACTAGGGTAGAAGGTCACCCTGGTTGCCTCCATCCACCCAAAGTGAGATGGTCATTGGGACGAAAATGGACAGAGGCGCAGGTGCAAGTTCCTCTAGGACAGCGGGCCTCAACCTGTGGCTCACGATCCCTTTGGGGGTCAAATGACCCTTTCACAGGGGTCGCCTAAATACATCCTGCATATCAGATATTTACATTATGATTCATAACAGTGGCAACATTACAGTTATGAAGTAGCAACGAAAATAATTTTATGGTTGGGGGTCACCACAACATGAGGAACTATATTAAAGGGTCGTGGCATTAGGAAGGTTGAGAACCACTGCTCTAGGAGGACAGCACCCTGAAGGTGCCACTGACTCACCCACCCCCTCCTAACCTAACCTCCCTTCCAGGTAGGGCTTGGGGGAAAGAGGGAATGAATGTGTAGGTGCTGAGAACTTTGAACTTCCTAAACAAGAGGGTTTTGTTTTCTGGAGAAGCCAGATAGTGTCAGGACCTATTGTTACCCAGAACTGCATTTCTGGGCTCACAAACAGGACAGCTTTCAGAATCCAAAGGCTTCTTGCCCAGGCCCTGCTCACCTTGCTACTTAGGTCTGACTAGTACCTTTAGGAAGGAAGTGGGCAGAAGTCCTCCACTCAGAGGTTCCCGTGAATAATCTCCACTGCCCGGTTGTAAGCTGAATGAGAGTGGAGAGGAGGGAGAGCCCACACCTTGAACGTTCAGGAAATCATGGGTGGAGGAGAGTGAGGGAAATGTTAGCCCGACACTCAAAATTAAAAGTTGTTCATAAGGTGGTTACTCGATTGTATTAATTGGCAAATAATTGCCAGGGTGTGGGGAGCAAAAGACCTCATCGGAGGAAATGAAGTATAATTTAGTAATAACCCCACTGAGACACAAAATAGGCCCTGTCCTTGAGTGTTTGGAAATATGACTTTAAATGTAATTTATTGTTGCAGGGGGAACTCAGGTTTGCCTTTATTTTGAAGACACTGATCATCGGCCACACTATTCCACGTTTAGTTTTGAACGTTTCCATGTTGGGCGGGAAGACAGAAGAGACGAACAATAGGTGTTAGCTTCCCAAACAAATAATCCCCTTTCTTCCTTAGCTACAAAACAGTTTAATAAGTCATCTTGGGTCTAGTGGTCCATACACAAAGGCCAAGTAGGCAAGGGGATAAAAGTAGAGATGAAAAAGAAAAATTCATCAGAGATTGCAGAAAAGGACATGTCAACATAAATGATAACAAAGATCCAGGTCAGCAGTGTTATCCTCTGTAGGGTCCTGGATCCACTTGGGAATCTGATGAACAGACACAAACGCACACAACTGTGTGTAAACCTGTGGTGCTCACTGCCCCGCTGTGGCCCCACCACGGACCCCCCGGGCACGTAGAACCTAGATTAAGAAACCCTAGTCTTGGCAGAAACCAGCTTTAAACTGGCAAGTGGCGTTATGAATCTACTCTTTCGTTTGCGATAATTAGCTGAGACAACTTGTAGAGCCATCTTTGGGAGCGCTCCAAGAAATCATTTCACTTAATCATCTGTGCTCGTCTGTTAAATATTGGCTGTTCTGAAAAACTGGCCTGCAACTGCCAATACTGGTGACTTATCGCAACTGACAAAAGACAGTCATATACAGGACGGGTTCATTAACCCTTCCCTGGCTGCAGAGCAAATATTGAACACAGTGACCTGGTTTAATGAGGTAGGGGCTGGGATGGGATCTTCATATGCCACCAACTATTGATTCCCTGGGAATTGTTTTTGTCCTTGGCAAAGCACACGGCAAGACAGGCTATATCTTTGTTGTGCTTAGAAGAGTCTTGGGGGTGGGAGAGGGTGAGCCTCAGGCTCCAGGGGAAATGTTCAGGGATTTCCCATCCTGAACTGGAGTTGGTGTTTCCCTCTCCACTCCCAGGCCATGGCTCACCTCAGACTGTGAAACTGATGAGTTTAACAATGTACTCACAGGTCTTAGCTGCCTTTGGGTTAGTTCAAGGAGTGATGGGCAGAAAGAAGAAGACACTGACCAGTGATGATCTCTCTCGCCATACCTGAAGGAGGGAGGCACTTCCTAAGTCCTTTCAATGCTGCCAGGTCACTGGAGAACAACGCCCTCCGAGATGTATGTAGGTCACCCTACCTGGAACAGGTTCCTCTGCCTGAGACCACGATGTTTTCTGAACCAAGAAAAGGGTTAGGAGGACTCCTGGTCCATGTGCAATAGTGCTTGTGGCTGATCAGGTGAGTTGGGGCTGGACTGGTCGGGATGCCGAGGGTCACCATAACCGTCCCTCACAATGGCTCCCCTCTGGGAACAGAATCTGAATGGCTGCTGAGTGTCTTGGCATCCTGCTGAAGGCAGTGGTTTGTGAACTTGTCTTTAGGGCACAGTAACCGAAGTTTAGCCACTCTTTGGCAAAGTTTATTCGTAAATAAACTTTGTAAGTCATTGTAAGTCAGCACCTCACTTTAGAGTCTAGATTCTGATCCACATTAGCATTTCAGGTGATTTTTAAGAAAAATTAAACAACAAAAATTCTTAACATTGAAAAAATTATATCATGAACCTAATTTCCCACCCTTTCCTATCAGCTCTTCCCCCATGAATTGGGAAAAGACCTGAGTCCTTTGCCTTAGTAATAAACCACCCAATCTAGCCTGTGATACAACAGTGTCAGCTAGAAGCCACAGGCTTAAGTTTTTAAAAGAGAAGTGATGTAGAGAGGTGGTGAGGGGCGGGGGCAGAATGGAGAATTATTTGCATTGGTATTAACAGGATTAAATATGATTATTGTCTCATTACAGCAGCCATTTCCTTTCAGCCTGGTCTCTTGTTTCTCAAGAAATTATAGTGTCTCACCTAGCTTTCCCTTAAGCTTAGCGATTTAAATCAATTCCCAGCAGTCTGAATGGCAGTCTAGTGTGGGCTCAGTGAGATTTATTTCTATTCAGATTTTCTTAAAAAGTATTTAAGATGAGAATTTTAAAAATTGTATTTATTTACGGTTCCCTTGCACTGAGGAGGTAGTTGCTGTAGTGATTTTAGGAGGCCAGAAGCCATCCTCACCCAGAACTCTCCTCCACAGCTTCCTGCACGGCCTCAAATGCTTCCTAGCATGTCGTCTAAGACTTTCCAGAAGGCAGTAAGGCCTGGAAAGAGAATATGCCTGGGAATGAAACAGACTCAAGTCCTCGTTGTTCTACCATGAAAACCTTAGAGAATCGTGTAGCCTCATGGAAGGGCGGTTCTCTCTATAGAAATGAATGCATGTGCATTAGAGGGGGTCTGAATGCTAGCGCTGATGATACAGGAAATCAAATGATACAATACCACTCAGTACACATTGGTTTCAGTGTTAGGAAAACAGCAACTTCTGAGTATATAAAACAGGAGGAATTTAACACAAGGAGTCAATTACACAGGTGATGGGAAAGGTTAGGAAGTCAACCAAGGGACAATGAGGCAACCAGCGATCAGCAACAGCAGGAAGCTGCCACCACCTGAAGCCGAAGGAGACAGGAGGAGGAGGGCTCTCCAAGGCCAGGCTCCAAAGTCATGGGAAGAAAACTGGGTCACAGCACAGGGAGCTGGGGTCAGGAGACAAACACAGCTGCTAGCAGAGATGGCACCCAAGGCAGAGAAGGAGGAGCAGAAATTCCATGCTTCCTCCCACTCCACCCACTCTCCAACCTCTTGCCACAGGTTCTCCTAGGTGACACCTGGTTAGCAGCCCGGTGACCCAGCACCCTAGAAAGTACAGCCTGCAGGGCCCACTCCCTGCCACACAGAGCAGAGGGGAGACTGAGGAACAGGCCTGAGGGCCAGCAGGCCCAGGCCAGCACTGAAGACCAGATGTCCTGAAGCCCTGCTCTCCCATCACAAAGCTTCCTCTGGGCTCAGGGCAGTGTCCTCCTGGCCCCAGGCCTTAGGCATTGCCTCTGCTCTCCTCTCTCCTTAAAGCCTCACCACACTCTGTCTCTCTCTTTAATAAAGTGACCCTGAGGTTGGCAGATCACCTCTCCTCTTTCTAAGCAATGATAGGTTCCCTGATGGCAAGCACATGGTCCCCACTCTAACCCATCGTGTTGGGCAGGGTGAGCTGGACAGCAGCTGAAGTGAGTACAGACAGACTTCCAGGGCTTACAGACACAGCATTGCCCTCGGACATGGGCTGGGCATGCTACTTTGGGCCTCACCTTGGAAGGGCCAGGATTCCAAGTGACCAGGGGAACTGACCACCCCTGTTGCTCCCTCCATCACATCCCACCTCTGGGTGTTCAGGACATCGGAATTCCATGCCCAAACAGCCCAGAACATGTTTGCAGGGCCAACTGGTCTTTTTCCCCAGTCCATCCTCCAAGGGTGGACAATGCCTTCAGCACCAGCATCTTTAGATCTCAGGGGTAACTATTTGCAGGGGAGTGGGAAGAGAAGGGAGGTTGTTGTAAACACAGCTCACACACCACACACTGGTGTGTCCACACTGCTGCATGGGACAGCCCCTCGTGATGAGGGATGTATCTGGGTGTGAAAAGAAGGGGACAGGCTGCATGCCAGGTGCTGGGGGTCAGGGCCAGCTCTCCACATGGCACAGCATTCGACACAGCACTTCAAGGTCATCTGAAATTAAACCTGGCTCCCTATGGTTATGAAGGTGTATCTGTTGAGTTATGAAGATGGAACATATTTTAGTTAATGGCTGTCTGCTTGATTTGTGACCTTCATGCACTGGAGGCTGCCATTTGTACTCTCACCACAGCCCTCTTAGAGATGGGCCTGGGCTGGAGCAGGCTGGTCTCTGAGAGTATGGAGCTCAGGCAAAGGGGAAGCAGAGAAGGGTCTAGACCCACCAATGCTCACAGGCCAGGGCTCTGTATCCACACAGGGAAGCTGAATCTGTTGGTTGCACCCTCCAAAGCAGAGGTTGTCAGCCTTTTTCATCTCATGGTATACATAAACTCATTATTAAAATTCTGGGGCACTCTGACATTTTTTTCCCCACTCTGACAAAAAAAAAAAAGTTATAATTTTGACTTCACTCACACTGGACAGCTGTTGTTGCGTTGGCTATTGTTATTTCTTTATTTGACAATCTAAGGGAAAAGAGGTCAGTGTCCCTGAAGAAATAGTCAGGTAGCGCACGATTTTAAAATTCTTGCTGTATGCCAGTTGAAAATCTCAGCTCTAGAGAGAACTCCTTTAGGCTC